>CM065480.1:28003699-28111078 GCA_032873175.1 Leptopilina drosophilae
AATTGTGAGCATAGGACATTCTCCCAATTATTTATTGAACAAATAAAATAAAATTAATTTATTGAACATAAACTGAATATTTTTAGTGTTATTATTTATTAATTAAAATTTAAAGAAGCAGTGAGTATATTTTGATTATTTTTTATTATTAATAAAAAGCAATAGTGCAAAATAATTATATGGACTTAGAACTTTTTTTATGCATTCTGGTGGTTTACTATACGGGCAGATATTTCAAACATGAGTAATCGTGATCCTGACAAACATATGGTATAAACAATTTTCAAGGCGAAACGACGTCCTGAGACCTTGTATCCCGGCACCAGGTGTCAATTTTCGTCCGCTTCAGGAAGTTGGTTATAAAAAGTGCAAATTAATTTGCACTGAGTCTGTGAAGACGTCGAACGACATCCTGAGACCTAGTATCCGGGCACTAGGTGTCATTTTGTCGTCCGCTTCAGGAAGTTGGTTATAAAAAGTGCAAATTAATTTGTACTGAGTCTCTGAAGACGTCGAGCAACATCCTGAGACCTAGTATCCGGGCACTAGGTGTCATTTTGTCGTCCGCTTCAGGAAGATTGTTACAAAAAGTGCAAATTAGTTTGCGCTGAGGCTGTGAAGACGTCGAGCAACATCCTGAGACCTAGTATCCGGGCACTAGGTGTCATTTTGTCGTCCGCTTCAGGAAGTTGGACACAAAAAGTGCAAATTAGTTTGCGCTGAGGCTGTGAAGACGTCGAGCAACATCCTGAGACCTAGTATCCGGGCACCAGGTGTCAATTTTCGTCCGCTTCAGGAAGTTTGTCACAAAAAGTGCAATTTAATTTGCACTGAGTCTGTGTACAAATATTTTGAATCTGTTCCTTTAATGTGAAATACCGATGAGAATTACATTAATTTTAATTTGTGAAAGTTTTTAATTAAATTAAATTTAATTTAATTTCTTTAATAGTGTATTTATAGTTTTTTTAAATAGTGGTACACTTATAGCTAGTAGTTTTATGAAGTTAAAATTTATTCTTATCTTTATTTTGGAAGATTTCACTGTTGTTGTTTCTGTCTATTGTTGTAATTTTTCTTCCACACGAAATAAAGATGGTAGTGGCAGTCTTTTCATTTAAACTCTGCTTTCTATAGAAATTGTAGAGTAGAAGAACAATGGAATTAAAGTGCCTTGGAAGGATATTTTTGGAACGTCTTTTGATATTTAGAGTCGCTGCAGTTTGTGGTAAGTGATTCAGATTTTTTGTAAGCCAACTAGAAATAGAAATAAATTAGTTTTGATTAACAAAACAAGTTCAGTAATATTTTATTATAGAAAAATAAATTTTTTAATAAATTAAATTAAGTATGCAGTGTTTCAACTTGATTGTATTTTCACTAATCAGTTGTGTATCAAGAGAATTTGTAAATTGAAATGACTTTTCTAACTACTATTTACCGGTAAGTATAGACATACACATTTATTTATACGTTTGTAATAGTTAATTGTTTAAAAATTACCCCTTTACAATCTACAGAAAAATGTCTTCTACACGAACTGTTTTCTTTGTTTGTTCATCTTAAATCGTTGCTTAGTAATACAAATAATTCAAGCTTCTAGATTTGCCACAAATCCCTGTAGCAACTTGTAACTGGTCAAAAATTTGACTATTGCACAAGGAATACAGAGAAAGCAAATCTATGTTTAAAACTAATTATCAATATTCTGTAAATGTCAGCTGTTTAAATGATCTCACAGATACAGGCAGGATATAAAGTATAATGATTTCTGAACGGCGAAAAATAATTGTAAGATGAATTTTGTCGATGTAGAGTTAATTGTAAAATTCTTTACAAGACTTAACAATTAATTTACATACATTCAATTAAACATTTACCTTAAACAATGAAAATGCATTGACAAGTGTTTATTCTTTAAAACGATAATTGTTGATTAACCGCTTCTATATCCTCTGCTCTTTGCCCTTACTCCTATGCTCACACAGCGATAAATTATTGTTTCCATTGAGTTGTCGTCAATTGCAAACTAACAATTCAAGTTTCAAGATTTGTTGAATATTTACGTAGCAACATGTAACTGGTCAAAAATTTGTCCATTGTACAAGGCATATGTAAATACAAATCTATTTATGAAACTAATTACCAGTTTTCTTCAGACGTTGTTCCTAATTTACATCGCTTCACAGGATCAACCAGGAAATGGAGAGAAATGTTTTTCAAACTTTAAAAATAAAATAATTTACAAGTTAATTATTTAATAAAAGTAATGCATAAAATAAATAAACAATTTTAAAAACACATTCAATGTTAAATGTGGAACATAGAAAATCATTTATATCCATTAATAATCTTACTTGAAACAACTAATATTTTTTGGCAAATGGTAATTTAACTGTTCCTCCTTTATATTTTGTTGATGGTTGAAATTGAGTTATAGTTGTTGAATAAAAATTAAACTTTTTTACTCTGAAAAAAATAAATATACAATAAATGTATTTTTAAAATAATATGGCAATATTTTTGATAAGTAATAAATTAAACTATAAAATTGAAGAGTTGGATATTTTTAAGAGACAACAAAATTAAATTTTGTACCTATTTAAAAATTGTATTTGCATTCTTCTAGTTTTCCACTCGATAATAGAATTGGTGTTTCATGAGTAAGTTACAAACACGTCAAAAAGTGGGAAAATTACATTTAAATTTGAATTTTATTTTAGGGAGTCTATAGTCAGCTCAAAGTTGCAAAAATTAAATATTTAAATTGACAGCCGATAATAAAGACGAATTGGATATAAAGAAGAGTATTTTCCTAATGATTTTAATAGTTTGAAAAGGATATGAATTGCAGGAAACTTTAAATATTTTTTACGAATGACATTTTAACATTTACTTAGAATGTTCTTTAATATTCAATTGGCTTATTTGAATTTTTAAATGTCAATTTCACATTTCACGGACTGGTGAAATAATATCAGTTGAGAAAATGATAGAGTTTTCGAATCAATTAGCCGATGGAATTTAATCATATAACGCGAGTAATATTAATATGAAAATATGAAAATATTCGAAAAGACAGTCAGATAGAAATCAAGAAAGAGCCAGTTGTAAAATTTCCATCTATTTGTTGTGGAAAATGCTCGTAGGCCATATTACAGTTCTATTACAAGTCATCTGTTACTATTCCATCGGCCACCATTAATTTTCAGGCCGAGTTTGTACAACACAAACTAACCTTTATATACCTGCATGAACTCATACACACAAGCGATACATTGAGTGACTATGAGGTACGAGCGCTAACGTTCGTGTGTGTGTGTGTGTGTGTGTGTGTGTGTGTACATGCAGGGATATAATTATTATTTTGTGTTTTACAAACTCGGCCTAAAAATAAATTGTGGACAATGGGATAGTAACGGGTGACTTGTGATTAAACTGTAATAAGGCCCGCTAGCATTTTTCACATCAAATGGATGGAACTTTTACAACTGGCTTTTTCGTCAATTCCATCTGAATCTCTTTTAAAATATTTTCATGTTTTCATATTAATATTACTCACGTTAGATGGTTAAATTCCATTGGCCTACTGATACTAAAACTCTATCGGTTTCTCAACTGATATTATTTTACCAGATTTCTTTCCGTGTTGTAAAAACTTTAATTCTGAAAAGAATTTAGTATTCAAGTTGAAATAGGAAAACAATAGTTGCACTTTTTGACATCCTTGTCAATTACTCGGTCAACGCAATTTGAAATGCTATGCAGCTTCTGTAGATAATTAAGGTTGTGAACTCTGAAAAGAAAGAAAAATTCTCTTAGAATTACTTACATTTATTTCTTTTAAGGCTAATAATTTTCTGGTTTTTCTATTTCTTTTAATTGAATTTTCATTTTACCTGCAAAAATTCAAAATGAGTAGATTTCTATTTTCATTTACAACATGTTCTACATCCTCTGCTGTTTGATGTTACTCCTCTGCTATTACAGCGATGAATGATTATTTCCAGTGAATTGCCATCAACTCGAAACTAACAAAGAAATTTTTTTTCAATTTTTATATGTTTTTTCCCTTTAAAGCAAATAAGTTTCTTGTATTTCTATGTATTGTAAATAAATTTTCATTTTACCTGCAAAAATTTAAATTAAGTAGATTTTTTTCTACATTTAACAACACGTTCTATATCCTCTGCTCTTTGCCCAAATTCTATGCTCTCACAGCGTTGAATGGTTGTTTCCATTGAGCTGTCATCAAGTGCAAACTAACAATTCAAGTTTCAAGATTTGTTGAATATTTACGTAGCAACATGTAACTGGTCAAAAATTTGTCCATTGTACAAGGCATATGTAAATACAAATCTATTTATGAAACTAATTACCAGTTTTCTTCAGACGTTGTTCCTAATTTACATCGCTTCACAGGATCAACCAGGAAATGGAGAGAAATGTTTTTCAAACTTTAAAAATAAAATAATTTACAAGTTAATTATTTAATAAAAGTAATGCATAAAATAAATAAACAATTTTAAAAACACATTCAATGTTAAATGTGGAACATAGAAAATCATTTATATCCATTAATAATCTTACTTGAAACAACTAATATTTTTTGGCAAATGGTAATTTAACTGTTCCTCCTTTATATTTTGTTGATGGTTGAAATTGAGTTATAGTTGTTGAATAAAAATTAAACTTTTTTACTCTGAAAAAAATAAATATACAATAAATGTATTTTTAAAATAATATGGCAATATTTTTGATAAGTAATAAATTAAACTATAAAATTGAAGAGTTGGATATTTTTAAGAGACAACAAAATTAAATTTTGTACCTATTTAAAAATTGTATTTGCATTCTTCTAGTTTTCCACTCGATAATAGAATTGGTGTTTCATGAGTAAGTTACAAACACGTCAAAAAGTGGGAAAATTACATTTAAATTTGAATTTTATTTTAGGGAGTCTATAGTCAGCTCAAAGTTGCAAAAATTAAATATTTAAATTGACAGCCGATAATAAAGACGAATTGGATATAAAGAAGAGTATTTTCCTAATGATTTTAATAGTTTGAAAAGGATATGAATTGCAGGAAACTTTAAATATTTTTTACGAATGACATTTTAACATTTACTTAGAATGTTCTTTAATATTCAATTGGCTTATTTGAATTTTTAAATGTCAATTTCACATTTCACGGACTGGTGAAATAATATCAGTTGAGAAAATGATAGAGTTTTCGAATCAATTAGCCGATGGAATTTAATCATATAACGCGAGTAATATTAATATGAAAATATGAAAATATTCGAAAAGACAGTCAGATAGAAATCAAGAAAGAGCCAGTTGTAAAATTTCCATCTATTTGTTGTGGAAAATGCTCGTAGGCCATATTACAGTTCTATTACAAGTCATCTGTTACTATTCCATCGGCCACCATTAATTTTCAGGCCGAGTTTGTACAACACAAACTAACCTTTATATACCTGCATGAACTCATACACACAAGCGATACATTGAGTGACTGTGAGGTACGAGCGCTAACGTTCGTGTGTGTGTACATGCAGGGATATAATTATTATTTTGTGTTTTACAAACTCGGCCTAAAAATAAATTGTGGACAATGGGATAGTAACGGGTGACTTGTGATTAAACTGTAATAAGGCCCGCTAGCATTTTTCACATCAAATGGATGGAACTTTTACAACTGGCTTTTTCGGCAATTCCATCTGAATCTCTTTTAAAATATTTTCATGTTTTCATATTAATATTACTCACGTTAGATGGTTAAATTCCATTGGCCTACTGATACTAAAACTCTATCGGTTTCTCAACTGATATTATTTTACCAGATTTCTTTCCGTGTTGTAAAAACTTTAATTCTGAAAAGAATTTAGTATTCAAGTTGAAATAGGAAAACAATAGTTGCACTTTTTGACATCCTTGTCAATTACTCGGTCAACGCCATTTGAAATGCTATGCAGCTTCTGTAGATAATTAAGGTTGTGAACTCTGAAAAGAAAGAAAAATTCTCTTAGAATTACTTACATTTATTTCTTTTAAGGCTAATAATTTTCTGGTTTTTCTATTTCTTTTAATTGAATGTTCATTTTACCTGCAAAAATTCAAATTAAGTAGATTTTTTTCTACTTTTAACAACATGTTCTACATCCTCTGCTGTTTGCCGTTACTCCTCTGCTATCATAGCGATGTTTGATTGTTTTCACTTAGTTGTCGTCAATTCCAAACTAACAATTCAAGTTTCAAGATTTGTTTTATATTTACGTAGCAACATGTAACTGGTGAAAAATTTGTCCATTGTACAAGGCATATGTAAATACAAATCTTTTTATGAAACTAATTATCAGTTTTCTTCGGACGTTGTTTATAACCCTATACTGTGGCACAGTTGTAGAAATGAAGCAAAATCTTTTTCAGTTTGCAAAATGTTTCTCGTAGTTGTCGACGGTAGTGTATCTTTATTAAAAAAATTATTTTGTCTATAAATTTGATGTTTACTGTAACTATAAAAGTTGGAACAATTATATAAATTAATTAACAAAAGTTGCATTCAGTTTGATACAACGAGTTATTTTGGTTACGAAAAATAAATAGTTTTTTTGATTCTCATTACAAGGTAACTTTTTTTATTTTAAAAAATATATATTATTTAGAGAATAATAATTTTTTATGAAATATCCCACCTATCACAAGGTTACACTGTAAGATTACCGTAAGTTTGCCTCAATGTTGCTCAGTAAGATTTTCCAAATGTTTGTGTTTGTGTTTAAAAAAGCTAAAAAAAACTTAGAAATTTTTTGATTTTAAAATTTGCAGCAATTTTTTTGTTATCTTGCTGCAACCTTAATGTAATCTTGCAGTAACCTTACGGCAATCTTACTGACCAACATTGAGGCAAACTTACAGTGTAACCTTGTAACAGGTGGGACATTTTAAGCTTGAGGTAAGCTTACGGCAATCTTGCCGTGCAAGCTTGGCAGTATTGCGTGGCAAGCTTCTTACAAGCTTACGTGCTGTCTGGACAGTGGTATAATGAGAAATTGATTAATCGTTTTTTTATTTTATAATAAGTAGATAACAATTTTCATTACTTATATTTTGTAAAAGAGTTTAATAATCTTTTTAATTAAGTAATACATTTTTTTCAAGATACGGTTTATATTTTTTGAATAGTCTAAATTACAAAGAAATATGTAGTGTTTTATTTGGGAAGAAATCCATTGGAAAAAATTTTATTTGTTATTTAATAATAATAAAAATTTTATGCTTTATATATAGTTATATATTACATTTTTAGAAACATAGGGGTGATTATCCGCGAAACCGACAATTGGTTTTAATTATGTTTAATTCTATAAATTCAAATACAATGTATACTTTATATATGTATACCAATCGATTCGTCTTGATGCAAAGAATAAGATTTTATTTTATATTAACTTCAATATTCAATTAAAAAAATTTTTTTATAGATTTTTTAATGTCCATCAATCCATTTCGAGATGTTTTTATGATAAATATGCCTAGCTTAATAGAAAACACGAAATTGTCAAAATTGTAAAAACATTCACATTTCTCGCCAACGCATACTTTAACATCAAACAATCTGGAACAATATTTAATAAAATTAAATAAAATTCATGGCAAAATTTTAAATAGGCATTTGTAACATTTTTTAAAAAAATTTGTTCAAAATTTCAATTCTTTTTATAAATAATAAAATTGTTTTCCAAAATTCAATTATTTAAAAAAAATTATAAAACGTCTGTCTTAATTTCAATTATCTTTATAAATAATAAAACTCTTCTCTATATTTATTTAATTCATTTATATTCAAAAATAATGAAATTCTTCGCAAAAATTCAATAACATTTAAAAATTTTTCTTAAATTTCTCGTCAAAATTTTATAAATAATAAAATTCATCGTAGTAAATCAATTATTTTTAAAAGTAATAAAATTCTCGGCAGAATTTTAATTATTTTATTTATTTTTATCACTCGGTCATCTTTAATTAGTTTAATCTTTAATTATCATTAGGTAGTTTAATTTCGAAAAGGTTTGAATTTGAATCTTTTGAAGATTTTTAATTCTTATGGATAAAGAATAATTAAATATTTATTTAAAAAATAAGTTATTGATTTTTTTTTTGAAAAATTTGAAAGAAATCTGGAAATAAACTTAAGAGAACATTTTTTTGACCAAAACTTTTTCTTTGAACATTAATTTTCTGAAAATTTTCAAAATTTCAGTCACATTTTACTAAAAAAATCTTGAAAAAGTCGATTAGTTGCATCTTTTTACAAAAAAGTAAAAAAAAGTTGCACAATCCGAGCCCTGTAAATATAAATTTACTGTATTAATTTTAGAAAAAATGATAAATTGTAAAAATGTCGTTTTGACAAATGATAGTTCGAAATAATGACAAAACATAAAAATGTTGTTTCGGACAAAAAAAAATTTGTTAAAATGCCAGTTCGTGTGTAAATGATATTTTATTATAAAAATTGTTCTGTTAATTAAAATTTCGTTAAATTGACACAAAAAAAATGCACATATTATGGAGAATATTAATGCGTCTAAAAATGAAGGTTTTATATCATTAAAAAAATTGAGCTGCCGGATCAAAGAAGGGCACATAAACTCACCGCGCTGAAAAATGTTGGCCCCTGGACACTTAAAATTAAACTTTTGATTTAAACTGTTTATTATGCATATCCTTGTAGAAAATTTGATTGCGCATCTTTTTTTCTAATAAAATTTTTTTCTATCTATTATCGTTTTCGAAATAATAAAGAAAAACCATTTTTTTGAAAACATGAAATTTAATTAAATTTTTCACTTCAACTCGCGATATTTTAGTCAATTTTCTATATTTTCAAATGTCACAAAAACTAAATTACTCGTTATAATATCCTGAGAATGATGAAAGAAGAAAAAAGTTGTTTTCATTAAAAATAAAATTGTTATTAATTTTTTTCTGAACATTTGCAAAAACCGTGAAGTTTTTCACGGTTTCATTTGCAATTTTCACGAGCTTCGTTTAACGGGCGAATTTTAAGCAGCAACAAACTTCCAGTGAGAAAGTTGTTTATTGAAGTCTAAAAAAGTTTTTTGGAAAGTTATATTACAATTGAACAATTAGTAACAAACTAGTGAGTGTTTAAAATTGCGCGAGCTGCTGAACGGAAGGTTTGTTTTGATTTACTTAAACTCTAAAGGCGAAACAACACTGTGACTTATGCTGTCGAGCTTCTTTGAACAAACGGGCGTCACACGTTAAGCCGCGCGTGCAATTTTAAACATTCACTAATTTGTTACTAATTATTCAATTGTCATATAACTTTCCAAAAAACTTTTTTAGACTTCAATAAACAACTTTCTCACTGGAAGTTTGTTGCTGCTTAAAATTCGCCCGTTAAACGAAGCTCGTGAAAATTGCACTTCACGATTTTTGCAATTGTTCAGAAAAAAATTAATAACAATTTTATTTTTAATGAAAACAATTTTTTTCTTCTTTTATTATTCTCAGGATATTTCAACGAGTAATTTAGTTTTTGTGACATTAGAAAATATGGAAAATTGACTGAAATGTCGCGAGTTGAAGTGAAAAATTTAATTAAATTTCATGTTTTCAAAAAAATGGTTTTTCTTTATTATTTCGAAAACGATAATAGATAGAAAAAAATTTTATTAGAAAAAAAGATGCGCAATCAAATTTTCTACAAGGATATGCATAATAAACAGTTTAAATCAAAAGTTTAATTTTAAGTGTCCAGGGGCCAACATTTTTCAGCGCGGTGAGTTTATGTGCCCTTCTTTGATACGTCAGCTCAATTGAATAAATTGAATGAACACAATGAATGAAGAACAAAAGCAACGGAGATGGCCGAAGGCCGTCGGAGGCGCTAGTCAAAATTAAATTAATTATAGTATCTAATTCAGAAAAATCCAATTAAATAACTAAAAAAATTAAAATTATTTGTCTTTGATTTGAAATTTTACCTTATAAAATTTAGAACGAATTATTGATCTTCAGTTTTCCGTTTTTTTCTAATGAAGCTCCTAATAAATCATTTTATCGTATATATTATGAAGAGTTGATTGTCAGAAGTAATTTTCTTTTAAAAGATGTCCCTTCCTCTTGAAGTGAAAACGATTTTCTTCATTTGACTTTTTTCCAACCACAGATGAAAATTGAGATTTTCTGTTAATTATTTAAATAAAAAATTAATGACAGATGAAATCGAGTATACGCGGTCAGTCGCACGGTGAGAAGTTTCTTCACTTTGCGTCAAAAATTCAAAAAAATTGTTTTAAAATAAAGAAGAAGAGTTTTGTAAAATGTACTGAGAGTATGCAATTATAATTTTTTGTTTTTAAAAGTTATAAATAACAAAAGAAACTGGGTGAGGAAACTTCTCACCATGCGACTGATGGAGCCCGGTAAGAAGAGGTTGATTAAAATAGATTAAAATGTTTACACAAAATTTCAAAAATGACATTGGTTTGGCATTAAAAGCATATTGAATTTTAAACATTATGCAGTCATTTTAATGCATTTTATTAACTTTTCATTAAAATGAATTAAAGTGTCAGCAATATTTAAGTCATAAATGAAATTCGAATGATTACAAATTTTATGGTATTAAACAGAATAAAATTGTTTTCAATTCTAATAACCCAATAAGAAGTAAAATGTATACAGAATTAAATAGAATATAAATGTGTGCAAATGAAGTATCTTTAAAGGAATTAAAACATGGAAGTTCAAAAATGACATATGTTTGGCATTGAAATGATTCAGAATTTAGCGATATTTGTATATATTTTAATCTATTTTAATCAACCTCTTCTTACCGGGAGGGTTAACATAAACAATTCAATAATTATAATATACATTTTGTTCGAAGATATAATTGACTTATCTGCGAGAAATTTTTAGTTGGAGCGAGTAAATATTTTTTAAAAAATGATTCTATTTGATTTAAACAAGTTTTGATTTCATTATTGAATTAAACGCATTGACGTTGAATTGCAATAATTATTAAAATTTTTACAATCTCTACATGATGAACTTAGGATTTTAATTTTTTTTAAATAAGAGTTAATTGTTTGTAAAATAATTTATTTAAAAGAATAAAAATATTTAATTTTTAAAAAAAACATTAATGTAGCCTAAAATTTGAAGTTTCATAATCTTAGGTTAACTTCCTCTACGTGTATTATGTTTATAAATAAATAAAATGTTCAATTTTAGAGCAATAATTGGTTTAATGCCTTCTTACCTTTCCTAATAACAGTAATTGCTTTTTTCCTGCATTTTACGTTGTTTGAAACAATTTATCCAAACTGCTATACGAAAATAATTTTTTGAACAGGATACATTTTTGCGATTTATACTTCCGAAACCGGTTCGATGTGTAAAGTAATTATACGGATAATTTTTGTTTTCATCATTCCCATATGTCACAGTCTGTTAGTAATTTTAATAAATTAAAACAAAGTTTTTAATAACTAATTAATAGCGTAAAGACAATTTCTCATTAAAAAGTTTTGTTTACACTTAAAGGCGCTCACACAGCACTACTGATTGCCTGCCTGCAGGCAGGTTTTCATGGTAACACATAAAAGTAAAAAGCTGCGGTTACACCTCTGCAGGCAGCCTACCAGCTTGCAGGTTGTCATGGTAATGTACAAGAGTAAGAGAGTCGGAATGACGATTCGACCATTTGCCGATTCAATGTTTTTAGCATTCGACTTGTTGACAATTCGACGATTTGGTATTCGATCATTTGAACATTCGCCCACTTGGCGATTAGGGGAAAATCATGCGTCTCCCAAAACTCTGCATAAGTCTGCGAATGACTGCGTTGCGTTGATTTTAGCATGTGTTGCTATAGCAACTGACGCAGACGCAACGCAGAGTTTTAGGAACCTATTGGAGAAGGGCCTTAAGGGAGACAGAAAATTCAAATTAAATGTTTTTTTCTTTCTCACTCTTAGGCTGCTTCTACAACAGCTTTTTTTCATCGAAATCAGTGTAAAAACGTTGCGCGCGCAACGTTTTCACACTATTTTACATAGTGCATTTTGCTCTCTTGTCGATAAAAAAAGCTGTTGTAGAAAGCCCCTTATTGCGCCTGCATGTGCATACAGACAGGCTGTAGATCTGAGCAGGGTTGGGCGCGTAAAATACCTTAGGAACAGTTTTGACCAATTAGATGGCTGAATTTTTTTAAACACTTATTTTGATTGGTCAAATCTATTACACTACTCCACTATTCTACCAGCATGAGATTGTACTCTTTCGTGGTTTTTTTACACTAAAATACCTCGTAATTTACTTTCATAGTTTTATACACAGAATATTTTTTTTAGGAGGAGGGTAAAATACGTATTTTAAACTATGTAAAAAAATTAGGTATTTTACGTCCAAAACCTCTAATGATGTTTTTCATTGCGTTTTCTAACCTTAACGGAGCGTTTATATTTTCTGTGAAAAAAAGTCCAAAACGGAAAATTTGGATTGAAGTAAGACAGACAAATAGATACATTACAAAGGGTTGCGCAGTTACGTGTAACTCAAGAGTTTTTGACGTAAATTACATGGTTTTTTCCATTTGTAAATTACATATTTCACCCCCACACCACCATAAGAAAATACATTGTGTTTGAAATTGTTTAGGTAATTTACATACGTAATATACATAGAACACTCCATGTATAAGCAAAATGCGCAGTTACTTTTAATTAGAAAAAACAAATTCCTTTTAAACCTATTGCAGAAACACCTTTTCAACTTGGTGCACCCTTATGGAGCGTTTACACCTTCTGTAAAAAATTGTCCAGAAAGTAAAATTTGCATTAGAGTAAGAGAGTCAGATACACAGTCTGTCTTTCTTACTCCAATGAAAAATTTACCGTTCGGGAAATTTTTACCGAAGGTGTAAATGCTCTCTTATAAGAGAAAGAATTTTCAATTTCTTTTCAATATTTTGCCGATTTAATATATTTTAAACACATAATTATGTAATAAAAACAAATTCTGTAAAATGATTTTAATGAAATTAACACTTTTCAATTCACTGGAACTTTAAAATTTGATAAAATGTTTGTTTTTAGCTTAAAAAAGAGTTAATTTCACTAAAATTATTTTATAAATTTTATTTTTATTACATATATGTCGATAATGTTATGAGTTTTGACAATTTGTTTTAAAAGTATAACGGTGAGAAAAAGAAAATTACTGATAGTTATATGTCTTTCTTTATAAACTCACTTTTATCAGGGAATGGTATAATTATTTACAACCATAATAAGAAGAAGAAACTTACATTTATTAAATATAAAAAGTAATTAAAATTAAATGAAATGCGAAATTGATAAACAATTTTATTTATTAGTATAGAAATTATCTGAAATGTACGCGTTCACCTTGATCATGAACAATATGTGTTTTTTATGAAAAAAAAATAGTATAAGTTTTTGAGCATCTGAATTAACACGAAAAATAAAGCTAATTTATGTATTTAAGAAAATGTCCATGTTTACTTTCAAGCAGAGGAGGAACCAGAAGAGGACGTTGAGGAATCTCTACCTGAAAATTATAATAATATGTTGCAGTACCAAATATTTTAGAACTTTGGTTATAAATAATATACGCTGAAGGAAAAAGTTCATTGAATGAAGTAAATGCATTTTCAAATAATACTATATTTTATTATTGGAAGAAATTTATTTTCTTGTGAAGTAATTTTGAGCATTGGGCAAATCATATTTTTTTCTTTAAATAACTATTTTTAGTCTATTAACTTTTAGAAACTTTTAAATTGTAACCTTTTTTTAATTTAACAACTTATAACAATATATTATTATAAGGCATCAAGATATTTTATAATAATTAAAGAAGTAATGATTTATTATTTAATTATTATTTATTTATTAATTATTTATTATTTTTATTATTTTAATTTTTAAATGTAAGTAAAAAAAATTTCAAATAAATCGTTTTTAATAATTTTGAATAAAATTCTTTTAAGAATTTTTAAATACATTTTTTTAAAATTAATTTTACAAAATTTCAATTATAAAATAATGAAAAACCCACTTTTTCAAGTTAATTTAAGAAAATATTTTTTAAATCAAATTTTATAACAGAAAATTCTAGGCGACATCTATTAAGGGGTTACATACCTTTTTGGGATTCAAAAAATCAAAAAAAATTTATTAATCATTTTTAAAGTATATATTTTCGAGAATGTTTTCTCAAATTTTCATTGAAATCGGTGCATTAAAACCAAAGGTATTGATATTTTTAGCGCGGTACTCCTTAGGGGTCAGAACTGAACTTGAAACTTTAAACGCAATTATCTCTGAATCGTATTTTTTTAAAACTACTATTACGGTGTGCATGATTTCTCCAAAACAGTTGAAGCGATTAGCTTGGAATTTACTGAGTTTCTTTATAGATATAATAGTTAGTTCGTGAACGAAGAAATTTTACTTTGTACCAAAATTAATATTTTTTTCGGTCAAAAAACCAGTTTTTTAAAAACTAAAAATTAGAATTTTGATAAAAATCATATGCCATTTCTAGAAAAAAATTTTCTCAAAACCCTTCGTTCACGAACAAGATAACATAGTAAACTAATATATTTTCCTTTGCTTTTGATTTCAGTTGAGTTGTTCCCGTTTTATCATGCACACCGTAAGCCACCTTAAAAATAACTGTTTTTGTAAAACAGCTACAGTTTTTACAAATGCTAATATTTTTTCAGTTTTAAAGTTGCTGAAATTTCATGACAACATGTACTATCAGGTTTAATGTAAATTATTTCATTAAAGTTTTAATAAAAACTATAAACATAATTATAAAAATAACTCTTTCTTTGGGGTCGAAAAGGTATGTAATCCCTTAATTAAAATAAAAATAATTTTTAAATATTTGAAATCATTTGACGAATTTTAATAAAATTTTTAACTTATTTGAATTTTGCTTTTTATTTATAAAGATAATGAAATTATTGACAGCATTTTAAGATTTTTTAAAATTAATGAAATTTCTGAAAAGAATTTTATTACTTTTGAAAATAATTAAATTCCTTTTAGGTCAGACCATTATATATCGAATAAAGTCGTTGCGGCCTAATTTTAGAAAAAATTGATTCTTTCAGAAATGATTCTTTATGATGTATAGGGAACGAAATAAAAAGAATTATGTTAAAATATTTATTAATTTTCTCAAAATATGAGTGTAAAGTGGAGAAGGTGCAAAAAATGTCACTTTTTTAGTTGTTAGAAAATGTATAAAAAATATAGAAAAATGCTTCAAGATGTAAAAAAAAGTTATTGATTCTTGTTTAAAATTACTTGATTAATTAATTCGTATTCAATAAAGTAGTAACAAAATTAAAATAATAGATATAACATGTTTTTTTAAGTTGTACTGCCAAATAACATAATTTTGACGTTTTTATTAATTAATTACGAGAAGGGGGAATTATTGAATTAAATGAAAACTCACCGAATATAGAGTATTTCCGATGAAGTTTCAGATTTTCTTATCGGTTTTTCTGTTTTTACTTTCGATATACAAGAAATATTAAGTTAAAAGTACGCGATTTCCTTTTTGAAAACTTTGCAACTAAATATCTCTTTTAAAGAAAAATAAAAAAACTTAGCACTTTCACAGTTATTAAATCGTACCAAAATCTACACACACCGACAAGTTTCGTTTTGATCCCGAATCTAATTTAAGATATACAAGTGTTTAAAAATTTCACTTTATTTCAGGTTAAATCTGTATATTATCTTTTAACTGAAGTTGGATTTTGAATTTAACACCGTGATCGGAACACAGCCAAGGAGAAAAATCCCTTCTCGTAATTAATTATTAAAAACGTCAAAATTATGTTATTTGGCAGTACAACTTTAAAAACATGTTTTATCTATTATTTTAATTTTTTTACTAGTTTTTGAGAAAATTAATAAATATTTTAACATAATTCTTTTTATTTCGTTCCCTAGACATTATAAAGAATCATTTCTGAAAGAATCAATTTTTTCTAAAATTAGGCCGCAACGACTTTATTCGATATATAATGGTCTGACCCTTTTTTAAAAACATAACATTTTAAATGATTTATAATAAAGTATGTAATTTTTGAAGTTTCCTTTTTTAAGTAATTTTAACCAAAATAATATTCTTTATTAGTGTCTTACTTGGTAAAATCTTGTCTTTAACTTCTCCAGAACCACTTCCTTTTCCCCTTCCTCTTCCTGACTTTCCTCGAATATTTTGTAGGGCTTTTTTTGTTAAATTTTTATTTTTACTCCCCTTCGGCCTTCCTCTTCCTCTTCCTCGTGCAACAGGAGCAGTTGATGGAACTCTTGTAGAAGTTGAAGGTACCGGCTCCATTGGCGGCAGCGGTACTTCTGCAGAATGCTGCGTTTCTGCAGTTTCTCTCTGCTCGTCAGATATAAGTACTGCCCTTTGAACGATTTCATCTATATGGTAAAATTTACATTTTTATCAATATATCTAGTTTGTAAGGGAGAAAATGTCTAATATTATATTTTCTTACCTTCCACCAATTAGATCATAATTGGATCTGCATGAATTCCACCAAGTTTGTGTCCATTAATTTCATGGAATTCTCGATATTCGTCTGAAATAAAATATTTTAATTGTTATTTTGAATATTTAATTTAATTATTATTAATTTTCCACAGTAATTAACATTTTCAAAAACTTCAAACTCAAAATTTTATGTAATTCAATAATTCGTAACATAATTATTATTTAAAACATGCAGACATCGATAACTTTAAGTCTTTGACTTGGAGTAACTCATTTTTTCATGTTTTATGGCTTTTTAAAGATTACCCAGCTATAAAAACATAATTTTAAATTACAAGAGTCTTGTTACTGTACCTACTTTTAGATTGTTTTAATAATTTAAATTCAATCAAGATTCGCGGTAGAGAATCGCCGCCAAGTAAAAGCAAAAAACCGCGAATATATATTCTCGAAATATCGGCTGATTTTCGATAAAATTGAATAACTCGAGTAAATCTTAACCGATGTGGCTCATTCTTTTTTTGTCCGATAAAGAATCAAAAAGAAAGAATTTTGTTATGTTTACTCAATATTTTATATATTTTTATAGAATTTAGGCTAGGAAAACCGGTAAAATAGCGATTTTTTTAGATATAGACAAACGTGGAGGGTTAACTCCTAAATGGATTGCTGAAATCTTCTAGAATATTATTAATTAGGTTAAAATCTCGATATACATTGTAGGAAATTTTGATACACTTCAAATTCTTTGAAAAATTTTGATTTTTCTCAAAAAAATTGAATTTTTTACACTTAGACTAACGCAGAGACTAAACTTCTAAATGGTTGTGATATTTTCTAGAATATTATTTATTGGGTTAAAATCTCGATATATATTTCTGGAAATTTTAATGCACTCTGTATTTTATGAAAAATTTTGATTTTTCTCAAAAAATTGAATCTTTTGACATTTAGACAAAAGCAGAGACTAAACTTCTAAACGGTTGTGTGAGATCTTCTAGAATATTATTCATTGGGTTAAAATCTCGATATATATTCCTGGAAATTTTAATACACTCGATATTTTTTGAAAAAGTTTGATTTTTCTAAAAAAAATTGAATTTTTTGACATTTAGATGAACGCAGATACTAAACTGCTAAAAACATTTTTAAAATATTTTGAAATAGTATTATGGGTTGATAGGCTTGAAATTTATTTTAAAAACATTACTGTAAAGTATCATATTTGAAATAAATTCTTATTTAAAACTTAATTGTATTTTATTTTAAATTATTAGATCAAAGACCAAAATATTTTTACAATTAATTATTTTATTTATTAAAAAGTTGAGATGACGCAAAAAGTTTTAAAATCCCAACAAAAACATCTATGATGTAAAAACTTCCGCCAAGTAAAAGATTTTGTAACTGTCCAAACAATTAGTGAAATAAAAGTTTGCCAAGTAAAATTTATAATTAAAATTTTAATAACGATTTATTTTAAATATTTCCTCTCCTACACAAATCGAAGTATATATTGCAGTTGAATAAAATAACCCGAGATTAGCTGCTGATATTGCACATTGAGGCTTAATTACATTTCCGAAATAAGTCAATGTTCTTCACTGCATTTTGAATTGTAACAAAAAAAATTAACTTCATAATTTACATTAACAAAAAGCGAAATCCAATTATTTATCATAATAAAAAATTTCTATATATTATTGACGCCAAGATTTTTAAATTGATGATGTAGAAATTTTTGATTATGATGAATAATTGGATTTCGTTTTTTGTTAATGTAAATTATAAAGTAAATTTTATTTGTTACAATTAAAAATGCAGTGAAGAACATTGACTTAATTCGGAAATGTAATGAAGCCTCAATGTGCAATATCAGCAGTTAATCTCGGGTTATTTTTTTCAACTGCAATATGTACTTCGATTTGTGTAGGAGAGGAAATATTTAAAATAAATCGTTATTAAAATTTTAATTATAAATTTTACTTGGTAAGCTTTTATTTCACTAATTATTTGGACAGTTACAAAATTTTTTACTTGGCGGAAGTTTTTGCATCATAGATGTTTTTGTTGGGATTATTATTTTCTAAAATTTTTAACCTAAAAAATTCTTCTCTAAATCTATTCTTTTTAATTATTTTTTAATAAATTTTTATGCTCTATAATTCAATTTTTTAAATTTCAATTATCCAAAATTTCTACAATTAAATATATATTCAAAAACAACTTTAAATAATTTCAAGAAAATCAAATCTAATAAAAGTGTTAATTAAAAATATAAAAAATATATTTTCAAACTTTGTAACTACCTTCTAAAAATTAAATTATTAAAAATTCACACTGTAATGCTTTTAATATTTAATAATTATCTAAAATTTTAACTGAAATTCATTTTTTAATCAATTAATATCAACACTTTTTAGACAATTATTATTCAAACTTTTAAGAATTATTACATTCTTTAAGGAATTCAATAAAAACTATTATAAAAATAATTTAAATTTGGCGATGATATTTATTATGTATGATTAAAAATGAAATTTTAAAAATAAATTTAGAACATGTTACATACCCTTCGGAGACACGGCAGTTTTTTCAAAGAATTTTCCAATTCTTTTTAAAGTCTCATTGGATTTAGAAACCTTTAAGTCTACATCTTGTATCTCCTTTGCTTGTAATAGATTTTTTACTTGTGCGTAATTTCTAACCGTTTTTCCTTTTAAAAATTCTGTCATCATTTTATCTTCTTCTTTCACAAGTCGAGTAAGTTGATCTATAACATTTAAAATGAAGTACTTATTAAAATAATTTAATAAATTTTAATTGATTTAAAGTACTTCTTTAAATCAATAATTTTTAAAAAAATTTTATTAGAAAAATTTTACAAGAAGTTAATTGTTGAAATACGAAAATAAATAATTTATTGCATACTTGAAGGTTTCTTAAAATTTAATTTTTATAAACAATGTTATCGATAAATTATTAAGTAATTAAATTCATTTAAAGAATTATAATTACATTTTTCGAGAAATTTCTTTAAAAATATAGTAAAAATAATGAAAGTTGTGCGTTGAGTTTTATTATTTAAAAAAGTAATTTAATTATTAGGAAAAATTTTATTGTTTATTAAGATAATTAAAATTTTTAAGAACATTTTAAAACAGTTTTGAATATTATTCAATTTATGGAATGAATTTTATTAGTTTTGAAAATAAAAAAATTTTTTCAATTATTTATAAATTATCCAAAATAAAAAAATTTTAGTATTTTTTATTAAAATTCTTTTATTAATCTATTATTTTTTATAATTAAAATAATATGTTTAAAAAAATTCAAATAATTTTAGAAGAATTTGAATTATTCAATTTTTCATAATTATAATTTCTTTGAAATTTCTAACTAACTTCCCAAGTAGAATGCTGTATCACCTGAATGTCATGGCGATATCTATTGGGAATATTCCTGTGATATTGAGGAAGTATCATAATGTCCGCTTTTTTTAATATCCCTGTGACATTCCTGCGATATTGAGGGGATATTGCTGTGACATCGAGAAGATACTGCGGCGATATTGAGGCGGAATATTGCTGCGATATTGAGGGGATATTCCACAGAATTTTCGCTATAATATCAAATTTGATATTATAGCGAAAATTCTGTGGAATATCCCCTCAATATCGCAGCAATATTCCCTCAATATCACAGCAATATTCCGCCTCAATATCGCCGCAGTATCTTCTCGATGTCACAGCAATATCCCCTCAATATCGCAGGAATGTCACAGGGATATTAAAAAAAGCGGACATTATGATACTTCCTCAATATCACAGGAATATGCCCAATAGATATCGCCATGACATTCAGGTGATACAGCGTGCTACTTGGGTTTATTCAAAATTTGATTTATATAAAATATCAAATGACAGCTTTTTAAAGTTTATATATTTATAAACATTGTAAACGTAACGTTTTTTAAGAATTTAATTAATTTTGAAATATTTCGGTAAAATTATTCAATACATAATTAATAAGTAATTATTTTATGCTCTTTTCCAGTACTTTAAAAAAAATCCCTAACTGTTTTCTGATTTACTTGACCAATTCCACTTTCCCTGACTTTTTCCAGACCTGTGTCAACCCTGTAATGTCATTAAAAACTTAATATATTAAATAATATACCTAGTAATTTCCATAAAGTATTCGTGCCATACAATTTTTTTTGTAGACGTTCGATGCAGATTTGTATGATGTTATTCGTTCGTTCTGCGTATGTGTCGATCATAGACAATATTTCTCCGCTTTCGGAAAATTCATTTTTTAAAAATGATGTAAATTCATTTAAATTTGTTGATTTATGCTCTTTCCCGTCACGTCTTATTTTTTTAATTGCAGCCTTAATATCGTCTTTTCTTAAAAAAGGGATTGCCATGCACTTTGATAACAGTACGCACGAAGTTTCCTTGTCGTTGTTTGATTCGCACCATTTCAATATAAAAATCTGTAAATAAAATATTAATTACATGAATTTTTCTATAAAACACTTTTACATTAATAATTAACAAATTGACTTTTAATTAAAATTAACTTTCAATTTAAAATTAACTTTTAATTATATTTAATTATTGATTAATAATTTACAAATATTGTTACACAAACTTCTTCGAAATTATTTTGATCATTTAAATTTATCTGTTACTATTTTCTAGAATTATTAACTAAAATTGTTCTTTAAATCAATTATTTTTATAATTTTTGAAAAAGTTTTTTGGTACTTTCAAAATTCTTCATAAAAAGGAAAAACTTCTAAAAATTAAAAGAAAACATTAGTTGTACAAAAGTTTAAATTTAACAGTATGAAAAATTCATATTTCCAAAGATAATAATTTGAAACCTATTCAAAATTCAATTATTTCTAAACATTCACGCAACAATGTTTTTAATATTCAATTATTGTCTGAAATTTCAACCGAAATTCATTTTACATGTGAAATTTCGTGAGAGTGGGTGGGAGGTACCAATTTTAAAAAATTGTATGACAACATTTGTAAACGCTAACAATTACAAAAAATAAATAATTCATTAAATAATTGGATATTTATTTAAATTGAATTTTTGTAAAAAAATTTTACTAACTTTTTAAAATACTTAATTTTTATAAAGGAATTTAATTAAAATTTTACAGAAATTTATTAAATTAAAGAATTTTATCACAATTTTTTTAAATAGTTGTAAACTTTTAAAGAGTTGTATTAACATTTTTAATAGTCATTGAATTAATGATAACAATTTATAAATAATTTACTACTTCAGAAAAGTTTCACCTATATTTATAAAAATAATTGATTATAACAATTATCCTTTTCCCCCTTTTTCTCAATATTTTCCTTTTTTTTAAACCTGTCTTCTATTTTTCGTTTTTCACCAAAAGAAAAATTTTTCTTAACAGAATATTTCATTTTAATAACAGAATATCTCATTTTTTGTTGAAAAATTTTGTTTTTTGTAAAAAAAATTGCTTGTGATTAATATTGTTATTTATGAAAATAATTCAATTTTGCAAAGAAGTTTATTAAAATTCCTAAAAATAATTAAACTTCAATTAAGAATTTTGTTGTAGAAATTTAATGTTTTCTATCACTTTTTATTAAAAATTCTTGATTTTTTCCTGATTCCCTGACCAATGTCAACCGTGTTACTATTCTTTTTCTTGAAAAAAGTTTTAAGATGCTAGGCTTTTTAATTTTTTTAAAATTCTGATAATTACCTCATGTAAATCAAAGAGGGATGTCAAATATTTACTATTCGGCCACGTAACATTAACGGCTGCTGCAACTTGAGCTTCATAAGGTCCAACAACTATATCGAAAGGTTCGATATTTAAATTTTTTATCAAATTATCAATTTTTTCCAGTAGCAAAATCAGCATTTGTTCATTTAGAGTGTTTGAAAGTGAATATAAAGCGATAGATGTCTGAAATTAAAAAGAATGATACAGTTAATATGCTTTAAATTATTGTATTTCTAATGGTACATTAAAAAAATAGTTTTTCACCGATTTTGCATGTAAAGTGTGATACGTTATTTTAATTAAAATATAAAAGAAAGTATTATTATTGCGGAAAACTTAATTGAAACTAGTGGTAGGTTGTATTTTCTCTTTAACGATTTGAATTTGAAAAATTTTTGAAAAAGCTTTTTTTAAAAATTAGTTTCATATCGTTTTTTATTAACCCTTTATGGATGGAAAGGACAATTTTTTCATCAGAGATTCTAGATCGTTGTTCTCTTTATTCATGTAGAGCAAACATTTTATAGGAACCATTTCTTGAGCCATTTTTCCTCCTCTTTCAGAATACGAAATTTCTACATTTTTTGTCAAGAAAATATTTTTTTCATAGGCTGAAATTTCCTAGAAAAATTGCGTCCCCAATACCCAAGCTTTACTAAAATGAAACATGTTTAAAAAATTTTTAAGATGGCGGTTTTAAAATGTCTGTGGAAGAAATTTATTCAAAAAAAAATTATATAATTTTATTTTTCAAAAACAAAAAAAATGTTAACTTCTTTGTCACTCATCATGCGAATGTTTTTGGGGTCACTGAATACGAATTTGATGTCACTTTTAAAAAATTCAAATTCACATATCCAATATGGAGGACAAAAATTTTAAATATTTATCGGATATGCATGAAATTCATCAAATAAGGAGTATTGGTATCTTTGATTAGAAGTATAATGTCTGCTTCTTAAAAATTTATCTGACATATTGTATCAGATTGAACAGATTGGTTTTGAATTTTTTAAAAATACAGAATACAACGACCTTAAAGTTTCAATTTAAAAATCTGGCCTTCCCGTCCTTAAAGAGTTAAAATTAAAAGTATAAAAAAAATTAAATTTTTAATAAATTTTAATTTGAAAAATGTACAAAATTCAATGATTGATCAAAATTGCAAATTATAGTAATTTTTTGAAAGTTCAATTATTTAAATGCAAAAATAGATAATTTATTGAATAATTGAATGTATCTCAAAATTGGATTCTCGTAAAAAAA
Source organism: Leptopilina drosophilae (assembly GCA_032873175.1). Lineage (NCBI taxonomy): Eukaryota > Metazoa > Arthropoda > Insecta > Hymenoptera > Figitidae > Leptopilina > Leptopilina drosophilae. The sequence continues at coordinate 28,027,351 of CM065480.1, forward strand.
TACCAGCACATTTGCAGATAATTTAAATCTTTTTAGGAATTTCAATAAAATTTTTAAACATAATTATATTTTTTGAGAAATTTGATTAAAATTGTATTATAAATAATTGAAATAAATAATTGAAATTGTTCAATGAGTTAATGTTTATAAGAATAATTTAATTATTGCGAAGTATTTTTTAAAAAAATACGAACAATTGATTTATTTCAAAAAACTTCTTCAAATTTCATTTTTCAAAATTAATTTTTTTTGTACTTTTCACTATTTTACAAAATAATTGAATATTTGTGTAAAATTTTGTCAAAATTGGTTTTAAATAAATGAATCCCTTTTGAGACATTTTATTAAAATAGTAAATATACAAATTGTTGATATGAATTTTGTTATTTATTTATTTGTGAATGTAAATAATTGAAACGTTGAGTTTTTTCATATTTTTTTAAGTGATTCAATTTCCGAAAAGAATTTTATTACTTTTGAAAATAACAAAATTTTTTTATGAATATGGTGATTTATAATAATAATTGACTTCCTCTAAATGATTTTTTTATTTATAAAAATAATTAAATCCACGAAGGAAATATAACACTTTTAGTGAAAATGTATGCAAATTCATCTTTAAATAATTAATTTTTTTTAAATGATTGAATGTTCGTGTAGAATTCTATTAAAATTTTTTTTTAATAATTGGATTATTTTGAAAAATTTTATTAAAATAGTAGATATAAAAAAATAATTGAATTGAGTATAAAAGTATATCAATAACAATTGTAAATTAAACTCACTCTTTTTGCATTTTCCAACATAAAAGTAACGATGGTGATGTGTTCTTTGGAAATATCGATCTATAAAAAAATTCAATATTTTCAAACTTTACATAATTTATTGGTATAAATCTCAACTATTCAATTAAAATCATAAAAAAGTATTTAATAATGTAGCAACATTTTACGAAAAGGTATTTTTAGAAGTTTTAAATAATTAGAATAAATGATTAAAAATGTACCTTGGATTTTGTATCAATGTACAAAGTTGTGCAGTCTTTTAATAATTTTGCACTTCCAAAAAGAAACGCTAATTCTCCATTTTTGGTCTGGATTCTAGCAAGATATGTTGCGTAGATTTTATCAATTCCTACAGACGATAAGTCAATCTTATCTTCTTCTTGTTTGAATTGCAATAATTTTTCCCCTAACTTTTTCAATGTTGGAACAGATGGAAGTTCGTTAAATCGAGCCTTATACATGGCTTGCTTCAGTCCACTTATTTTAAAATCAACTTTGTACCTACAATTGAAATATTAAATTTAGATAAAAACTAAATATATTTATTTTTATTGAATTTTGTGATATATGCAGATTTAAATTAAACTATAGTAATTTTACCCTATTCAATCTTTACATTGTCTTTAATTTTATTTAACTGATAATTAGTAGTTTTTATTAATTCTCAGTGAAATTCCACTGGTGAATTAAAAAAAATTGTCAACTAATTTTAAATCGGTGAAAATTTTACTAATTCACATTTAAAGTGAACAATAATTTTTACTTCTTTAAGAAATCCCGCGTGGAAATCAAAGTTTGGGCGAAATCCAGCAATGTACGGGAAAGTATGGGAGAATAAAAAATTGATTTTTTAAATATTTTCTTCAACAATTAAAATTTTCAACTTATGTAGTTTGTCAAAGTACGCGAAAGTACGGCAAAGTATGGTAGAATGAAAAAATTAAATTGTTTTTAAATATTTTCTTCGACAATTACAATTCTGAACGAAAATATTTAAAAAAAACAATTTTTTCATTCTCCCATACTTTGCTGTACTTTCCTGAATTTCGTTCAAACTTCCTCTTTCACGCGGGACATTTCTTAACTTGCAAAAGACAACGTGCGCAAAGAAAAAGATATATGTAAACGTATGCTTTTACTTTTTAAAGCAGAATTAAATTTTAATTATTAGAATTTAATTAAGTCTAAGAACATTTTATAAAATGGCACTATTTTTCTTTAAAAATTCTATAAAATTAATGTAAATGTGGTAAATTAAAGAAATTAGTAAACTTTACTTTGGACTTGGTTAAATTTTTGTGGCTCAAAAGTAATACAATTTTATTTGTAAATTTTTAAAAAAATAAAGATAAAAGGGAGACAGTGATTAGTTTAAGACGTTTTGGGGGAATATATAAAAAGAATTAATTATTTTTAATAATGTCGAAGCTATCTAGACACAAAAATTGGTAATTTTCTAATAAATTTTAAAAATTTAATTCTATTACTTGTCTCCGCAATATGCCAAAATCTCGCTAAACTTCCTTTTCCGGTCTGTTCTCGCTAAAGAAGTAGCTTCTTCTCGAGCAGCGGCTTTCTCAATCAAATTTTCTTCAGGAAGACAATTAGAATTGTGCAGAGTGGTGATGCTGACTTCTCCCCTCCCTGGCGAATGTGTTTCATACGAATATACGACGAATTCGTCGTCACTTCGTCGTCAGTTCGTATTACGTTAGAATATTTGAATAATTAGGCAAAAACAATTAAAGAAAACTATTGAAATGAATAAAGGAATACCTAAGGATAAAATTGACATATTTTTTAGGATAAATTAACGTTAAATTAATAAGAAATTAATGCTTAAAGTAGGAAATGTCAGTTTTAGTGTAGGATGTATGTGTGTGTAAGATCGATATTGGAATAAACTGTTGATATGTCGCCGCACATTCTGCGCGACAGATGGCAGGGGTGACATTTGTCCATGGCTTTATATTACATGCTCATTCATTAAGAAAGCTATTTTTTATTTGTTGGTAGATTTAAATAAAATGAAGAAAAAACATTATATTTAAAAAAAACATAATTTCAACCCTCAAAAGAAATAATGAATGTTTTAGACCAATAAAAATAAAGTTGAAACTCCTCCTTCATTAGGAAACCTTTTTTTTATTTGTTGGTCAAGTTACACAAAATGGAAAAAAAATTATATTTAAAAAATAAAACATATAATTCCAACTCTCAAAAGAAATAATGGATGTTTAAGACCAATAAAAAAATTGACAAACTCCTCCTACTTTCAAAATCAATTTTTCTATTTGTTGCTAGGTTTAAACAAAATGGAGAAAAAAAATTATATTTAAAAAATAAAACATATAATTCCAACCCTCAACAGAAATAATGGATGTTTAAGATCAATAAAAATATTAACAAACTCCTCCTACTTTCAAAATCAATTTTTCTATTTGTTGCTAGGTTTAAACAAAATGGAGAAAAAAAATTATATTTAAGAAATAAAACATAATTCCAATCCTTAAAAGAAATAATGGATGTTTTAGACGAATAAAAAAAACAAACTCCTCCTACTTTCAAAATCAATTTTTCTATTTGTTCCTAGGTTTAAACAAAATGGTAAAAAAAAATATATTTAAAAAATAAAACATAATTCCAACTCTCAAAAGAAATAATGGATGTTTTAGACCAATAAAAATAAAGTTGAAACTCCTCCTTCATTAGGAAACCTATTTTTTTATTTGTTGGTCAAGTTACACAAAATAGAAAAAAAATTATATTTAAAAAATAAAACATATAATTCCAGCCCTCAAAAGAAATAATGGATGTTTAAGACTTATAAAAAAATTAACAAACTCCTCCTACTTTCAAAATCAATTTTTCTATTTGTTGCTAGGTTTAAACAAAATGGAGAAAAAAAATTATATTTAAAAAATAAAACATAATTTCATCCCTCAAAAGAAATAATGGATGTTTTAGACCAATAAAAAAACAAACTCATCCTACTTTCAAAATCAATTTTTCTATTTGTTGCTAGGTTTAAACAAAATGGTGAAAAAAAATTATATTTAAAAAATAAAACATAATTCCAACTTTCAAAAGAAATAATGGATGTTTTAGACCAATAAAAATAATGTTGAAACTCCTCCTTTATTAGGAAACCTATTTTTTTATTTGTTGGTCAAGTTACACAAAATAGAAAAAAAATTATATTTAAAAAATAAAACATATAATTCCAGCCCTCAAAAGAAATAATGGATGTTTTAGACCAATAAAAAAAACAAACTCCTCCTACTTGCAAAATCAATTTTTCTATTTGTTGCTAGGTGTAAACAAAATAAAGAAAAAAAATTATATTAAAAAAATAAAACATATAATTTCAACTCTCAAAAGAAATAATGGATGTTTTAGACCAATAAAAAAAACAAACTCCTCCTACTTGCAAAATCAATTTTTCTATTTGTTGCTAGGTTTAAACAAAATGACAAAAAAATTATATTTAAAAAATAAAACAAAATTTCAACCCTCAAAAGAAATAATGGATGTTTTAGACCAATAAAAAAAAACAAACTCCTCCTACTTTCAAAATCAATTTTTCTATTTGTTGCTAGGTTTAAACAAAATGGAGAAAAAAAATTATATTTAAGAAATAAAACATAATTCCAATCCTTAAAAGAAATAATGGATGTTTTAGACGAATAAAAAAAAGAAACTCCTCCTACTTTCAAAATCAATTTTTCTATTTGTTGCTAGGTTTAAACAAAATGGTGAAAAAAAATTATATTTAAAAAATAAAACATAATTCCAACTCTCAAAAGAAATAATGGATGTTTTAGACCAATAAATAAAACAAACTCCTCCTACTTTCAATATCAATTTTTCTATTTGTTGCTAGGTTTAAACAAAATGGAGAAAAAAAATTATATTTAAAAAATAAAACATAATTCCAACCCTCAAAAGAAATAATGGATGTTTTAGACCAATAAAAAAAACAAACTCCTCCTACTTTCAAAATCAATTTTTCTATTTGTTGCTAGGTTTAAACAAAATAGAGAAAAAAAATTATATTTAAAAAATAAAACATATCATTTCAACCATCAAAAGAAATAATGGATGTTTTAGACAAAAATATTAAGTTGAAACTCCACCTACTTTCAAAATCAATTTTTCTATTTGTTGGTAGGTTTAAACAAAATGGAGAAAAAAAATTATATTTAAAAAATAAAACATAATTTCAACCCTCAAACTAAATAATGGAAGTTTTAGACCAATAAAAATAATGTTGAAACTCCTCCTTCATAAAGAAAGCTTTTTTTTATTTGTATTGGTTATGTTACACAAACTGGAAAAAAATTTATATTTGAAAAATAAAACATATAAAAGAAAAAAAGGATGACTTATACGTCACTAATTATTTCTTTTAAGGTAGGAAAAAATTGTTTGTTTTATTTTTTAAATATAATTATTTTTCCATTTTGTGTAACTTGACCAACAAATAAAAAATTAGGTTTCTTAATAAAGGAGGAGTTTCAACTTAATATTTGTTCTAAAACATCCATTATCTCTTTTGAGGGTTGAAATTATGTTTTATTTTTTAAATATAATTTTTTTTCTCCATTTTGTTTAAACCTAGCAACAAATAGAAAAATTGATTTTGAAAGTAGGAGGAGTTTGTCAATTTTTTTATTGGTCTTAAACATCCATTATTTCTTTTGAGAGTTGGAATTATATGTTTTATTTTTTAAATATAATTTTTTTTCCATTTTGTGTAACTTGACCAACAAATAAAAAAAAGGTTTCCTAATGAAGGAGGAGTTTCAACTTTATTTTTATTGGTCTAAAACATTCATTATTTCTTTTGAGGGTTGAAATTATGTTTTTTTTAAATATAATGTTTTTTCTTCATTTTATTTAAATCTACCAACAAATAAAAAATAGCTTTCTTAATGAATGAGCATGTAATATAAAGCCATGGACAAATGTCACCCCTGCCATCTGTCGCGCAGAATGTGCGGCGACATATCAACAGTTTATTCCAATATCGATCTTACACACACATACATCCTACACTAAAACTGACATTTCCTACTTTAAGCATTAATTTCTTATTAATTTAACGTTAATTTATCCTAAAAAATATGTCAATTTTATCCTTAGGTATTCCTTTATTCATTTCAATAGTTTTCTTTAATTGTTTTTGCCTAATTATTCAAATATTCTAACGTAATACGAACTGACGACGAAGTGACGACGAATTCGTCGTATATTCGTATGAAACACATTCGCCAGGGCTTTCTTCTTCAGCAAATGCATGACACGACATTCTATAATTAGCGCATCTATACCTTTGGCGTTCGTTTTCAACCTTTCCAAACTTATAGTACAGATATCCTTTATATTCGAATTTAAAGGTGTTCTCGAATTTTCCCGGTAACTGGTTCATGACTATTAAACACGTAAATAAAATGCATTGATTACATACAAAAAATTTGTACCAAATATAATAAAGGAAAAATAAATAGGGCAAGACGGGTATGGATATTTCTCTCATAATAATGGTTAAACTAGGTTACTAATTTAGTCAAAACTATCTAGGATGTCTAATATTTTCGTTTAACAAAATTACTAATTTTTCCAGGCTTTGTCATTATTTTTACCAGTTTTTTTAATCAACCGGTTTATTTAATTTTTCAAACATAAATAAACCTACAAATGGCTTGAAAAATTTTTGCATTAGTTTTTGTAAATAATAGAATTCTTTTCACGAGTTTCATTAAATATTTTGAGAATTTTTTAAAAATAATTTTAAGTGAAAATTTATAAATTATTTCAATTAAACAAAGAAGTTTATACATTTTTTTTTAAATAATCTTGTCTGCTTATAATTATAATTAAAATTGTGATTTTTTAAATTATTTGAAATTATATTAATAATGATTAAATTTCTGAAAAATATTTTCCTATTTATAAAAGTAATTGAATTCTTGCAATAAATTTTATTAAAAATTTTGACAATAATCAGCAGTAATAGTTTATTGTTTATTTAATAAATAAATAATGTAATCAGATCAATATATTATTTAAGGCTTTTTACATGGTTACATGCTGTGCAAAAAAATCCCAAAATAACTATTCTACTGTTATAAAATTTTCAAAAATTCGTTTATTTTGCATTTCTTTACCAAAATATGTATTTTTAAAAAGATCTCTCATCAAAAATAATTTCTTATCAACTTTAGGTTCAGTTAATTTTTCAAACATTTCAAAATTAATAATTTTCAACATCTTAATACTTGAGGTTTTTTAAAATGGGATTCACAAGTTCACTGTTTGAAAGGACCAAGGCTTGAAAAAAAGATGGCGAAGAGTTGATAAATATTGTGTATATGATTTTTTTAATATTTTAATAAAACTTTAGTAAAAATAACAAAAAATTAAAATATAAATAACATAAAGAAATTAAACACATACTTACAATCGAAGATATTCAAAATCTTAAAAGTTTTTTTTTACCTAATTCATTGATGTTTCACAACACACAACTGCAATTCAGAAATATTTATTTAGTGAACGCCAAAACTTTTTGTATTCTTCTTTAACCTTTCGTTGTCGAATTCTCAAGTGATGATATTAACATTCGCTCTTTTCAATTGTTTAACAAGGGTGAGTTGTCAGTATATGAAAACACCCAGTCTAAGGCTACTTTTACCATTTTTTTTCATCGACACGAACAAAATGCACTGTTAAAACCATTCAAAATAGTTGCGCGCGCATCGTTTTCAGGCTAAAGTTACTTCTACAACACGGGGATGACACTGGTCAGCCCCGTTCGACTTTCTCAATTTCCTATAGAACGTGTAGGCTAATATATGACCACTACTTGACTATTTAAATAAAAAGATTTTAATACAGAAAGTGTTAATTTTACATTATAAATTCAATAATACAATAATTAAATAATATAATAAGAATTTAACAGACCTTAAAATTAAATTAATGACATTTCGAAAAGATAAACAAAAGTAATGAATCGAATATACTTATAGCTTTACTAATTAATTTATAATTATTATAAATTAATTAAGCAAACACTAGTACTTTTTTCAAAAATACTTTTATACCAGTAAACTAAAACACAATTAGAAATTAAATTTTCCTGAAAATAAAGCATAAATTTTGTAAAAGGATTACACTCCATATTTTCAAATTTTAATTAAGTATAGAAAAATTTCACATCGTGCTGTATTTTAATGGCAATATTGTAAGGCCAAATTTTAATGAATAATTGTAATAAAAATGACAAAAGTAATTACAAAATAAAAGTAATTTTTGTTATTACAATTTTTTACAATATGAAGTAATAATTATTGTCAAGGTGATATATCGCTTATAATATCTTTCTGACATGCTGCTTATCTATAATTATTAATTCAAGTATTTTGTAAACAATTTATTATTTTTAATTTAAGAAACTTGTTCACGTAATTATAATATCAACTAACATTATTAAATTATTTTAAAACAACAATATTCACATAAATGATTAAATATATTAAAATATGTTTACTACACACTTGAAATAATTTCAACACTTTATTCAAATACATAAATATATATTCACTTTAAAATTTTAAATAAGATATAAGCCCTGAGCAGAATAAAACGGGAACGGAACGCAAGCATGAGATAGATAAAGACAGAAGTATGTTTGTCCTTTTCTATCACATGCTTGCGTTCACGTTTCAATTTTATTCTGCGTTGGGCTATATAGTTTTTTGGAAACAACATGCACAAAGATTCATTATTATTTATTTAGTATTTTACTCATAAACCATTTCACACATAACCTAAAATGCAGATCTGAACTATATGGGACGATGACAATAATTGCACTTATATTTGGGGTGTACTTTAATTGTTTGTAAAAACACTTAAATGAAAATGAACCTATCATAAAATAATAAACCAAAACTAAAATAAACACAAACACTTGTAGTTCATATAAAAAATATAAAAACATACAACTTTTATAAATTTAACACTTAATTCTATCCTCCAGAAAAATAATTAACTCTTTATAAATGTATTTTCGTATCTTCAATATTGTTATTATTGATCATTAAAAATACCAAACAATTAAAAAAAATAAAATTTGTATACAATACTGTGATAAATTTGGACATAAGCACAGTAACGCAAACTGGCGGTAAATGCTACCACTACGCAAGTGGTGCCCATATATTTTCCAAGCATTTTGAGTGAGACGGATAATGGTACGGTCACAGCTCGGCTGCCTGCCTGCCTGCAGGTCGTCATGGCAATACATAAGAGTAAGAGAGACAAACAATTTAAATTATTCGTCTCCTCTCTCTTACTCTCGAGGCGGCTGCCTGCGCAGGCAGGCAGGCAGCCGAGGTGTGACCGTGCCATTAGACTAAAGGCCAACGCAGAATAGAATCTTTAACCGGAACCGCAATCGTAAGCGTAACCGTAAGAATGAGTTAAAGAAGGATAAACAATATACCTATCCTTCTTTAACTCATTCTTACGGTTACGCTTGCGATTGCGGTTCCGCACTGTAAAAAATCCTAAGAATATTACCCACATTAAATGTGGCTATTTTACAGACAAGGGGAAAAGTGCCGCATTCAATGAGGCAACATAACCTTATTTAAAGCGTCACTTTTCCCCTAGTCTGTGTAATATCCTTCGGATTTTTTACAGTGCGCGGTTAAAGATTCTATTCTGCGTTGGCCTTAACGCAGAATATAATCTTTAACCGGAACCGCAATCGTAATCGTAAAAATGAGTTAAAGAAGGATAAACAATATACCTACGCTGCAAAAATAAGTGTCTTATTTCATATCTTAAAATAAGATGTAAGATAGAAAAATGGTACACCCAGATGCATTAATGCTATCCTTCCGGTTTGACGTTATTTTGCAAAAGTTGTATGATTTCTGTCAAAATGTTTTCAGTTCATGACATAAGAGAACATTCGTATGTCACGAACTAAGAATATTTGATAAAAATGACACGAGTTTTCAAAATTCCTTTAAACCGGAAGGACAGCATTAATGCATCTGAGTGTATCTTACATGTGTTAAAATAAGATGTTTTCTTAAGTATCTTACTGATTTTTAAGATGATATATATATATATATATATGTGGCGCTCCTTAAGTTACTTCTGCAATAACTTTTTTTATCAACACGAACAAAATGCACTGTTAAAACCATGCAAAATAGTTGCACGTGCATAGCATTCACGCCCATGTTAATGAAAAAAAGTTATTGCAGAAGCAACTTAAAATTACAATTCTATGTTGGTAGAATAGTGCAATAATAGGTCTGTTCTCGTTGCCTGCAGTAAGAGTGGAGTCCAATGCTGGTAGATTAGTAGAATAGTTAAACAGTTTTGACCAATCAGATGACTGGATTTTTTAACACTTATTCTGATAGATCAAATCTATTACACTACTCTACTATTCTACCTGCATGGGACTGCACTCTAAGTGTAACTTTTAGGGTGTAGTCCCATGTTGAGCAGAAAACATAACATTTGTTATATTTTTGAAGTTGATGAGTTTGTTTGAGAGATGTAGCTAGACATTTTTTAGTGGATATTAGCCCGTAGGTTCTTGCGTTTTTATGTACAGATCATAGTGTCGTGAAAGTTGACTGAAAACTATAGGGGCGCTGGATGTGCTCTAGGCTGAAATTCAAAATAATATTTTTAAACATAACCTTCAAATATATATAAAAACTCACTGCGCAGACTCGAGAATTATATCCAAGTCAAGAATCGACTACCCCGAGTCTGCGTAATGAGTTCTGTAATGTATTTGGAGGTTATGTTAAAAACTGTATTTTTGTCAAAAAGTGAAATTAAACAATGTTTCTTATTAATATAACGGGTTTAAAAAGTTTAAGTTACTTCTGCAATAACTTTTTTTATCAACACGAACAAAATGCACTGTTAAAACCATGCAAAATAGTTGCACGTGCATAGCATTTTAATTGCTACAGGTTTTACAGTCTAACGTAAAATCAGAATATATGTAGACAAGTAGATCTTTAAGCCAGGAGAATATGTTTTGAAAAATTTCCCATGCATTATTTTTAATTTTGGCCTAGATGATATCCAGCGCCCCTACAATTTTTCAGTCAACATTCAAGATACTTTCAACTCAAGAGAACCTATGGGCTGGTGGATATTTTGTGTATTGGGATCGGAAATACTACGATACGCCATCTGGTGAGAGCCTTGTTGTGGTAGACATTTTTCGTTTCGTCTCTCTCCAGCATACGTTCAAGAAAGAAATAAAAATCCAAAATGGTTGCCACAAGAAGGCTAAGGAGTGGGTCAGTTTCACGAGATTTCAGATCCCAATAGAAATTGGAGTGTCTATTTGGCCCATCAGTGAAAACAGGTATATGATTTACTAATAAAAAATATTTATTAATTTTTCTTTTCCTTTTTATTTGCAGGAGGAAGGAGACATCCACCTTGGGTTAGAAATATGTTTTTTTATTAGTAAGTGATATTTCTTTAAACTCTAAGGTTTAAATATTTTAGAGTTTAAAGAAATATCACTTACTAATAAAAAAAACATATTTCTAACCCAAGGTGGATGACTCATTCCTCCTCCAAATAAAAAGGAAAAGAAAAATTAATAAATATTTTTTATTAGTAAATCATATACCTATTTTCACTGACGGGCCAAATAGGCACTCCGATTTCTATACAAAAAATATCAAAATATCCACTAAAAAGCGTCTAGCTCCATCTCTCGCGAAGCAGTTGTGCTAAGGACTTGAGACTTAATCACAATTGCTTTGCGAATGTCGTTCGCAAACGGAAAACATGATAGAAAAAGACAGACCAACTTTTCTATCCCATGATTGCGTTCGCTTCCCGTTTTATTCTGCTCAGGCCTTTAAGCGCATTGGTCACGTGATCTCCGTATGGAATACATAGGATGACGCGTTAGACTGCGGTTACACCTCTGCAGGCAGCCTGCCTGCCTGCAGGTTGTCATGGTAACGTACAAGAGTAAGAGAGTCAGTGACTTCAAACATCTCCCTTACTCTCGTTGCTCCTGCCTGCGCAGGCAGGCAGCCTGCAGAGGTGTAGCCGCAGCTTTACTTCCGACGTCCACAAACCCTGGACTCTCATTTAGGGGCTTTCTATAACAGCTTTTTTTTATCGACAAGAGCAAAATGCACCATGCAAAATAGTGTGAAAACGTTGCGCGCGCAACGTTTTTACACTGATTTCGATGAAAAAAAGCTGTTGTAGAAGCAGCCTTAGAAAACGACACAACTATATCTCTGTCCTTTAATAATCCATATATTGTATTTGCGAACGACTTTCAAGCTGAGTCTCCAATAGGTGCCAATATGCAAGTGCCAGGGCCAGTGCCAAACTCATTTAAAATGTATTGGAGATTGGCACTTGCACATACACTGTAAAAAGAAAGGTATCAATTTAGAACCAATTTTGGTACGAAATCGTAATTTTCTTCTATTTTAATACCGAAATCAGCTCTAATTTAGAATTTTTCTTTCACAGTGTACATTAGCACCTATTGGAGACTCAGCTTTAAATGGGTTTGGCACTGGTACATGAATATTGGCACCTATTGGAGACTCAGCTTCATGAATCTATTTTGCGTTGGCCTACAGTATAACAGACTAATTAAACTTACCACTTCATTTATTCACATAGTTCTTATCGAAATCATGTTAAAAGTGTTAACTTTTGGACATTTTTTTAATTTATCTCGAAACTGTAACATGCTGGGTCAAAAGTAGACCCAAATTTGAATTAAATGCGTCAAATTAGGTATAGAACACAACGTCCTGCCAATGTACATTTTTCAAAGAAATATTTTTGAGTTCTCTGCTATTATAATACTATTATAATTATAATAATATATTATATTATATTATTATAATATTATTATTATTATATTATATTATTATAATTGCTATTATTATACCTTTCTACTTTCTATGAATTGCAGTTTTCGGAAAATCAGCATCTAAATTTTTATTTAAATTGAAAAAAACCCGTTCAATTTGAATGAGGTTTTTAAAAAATTACAATAGTCAATAAAAAAGTGGTTTATTGATAAAGATATTTCATTATAACATTTTGATATAATATAGTCCTTTCAACATAGATATTTCTGTAATTAAATTGTTGAACATGAAATTCTGACAAGCCAGAAGAATGCCGATTTCAATGATTTTCTATTTTCCTTTAACAGCAATAGATTTTCTCTAAACTTGAAATGGCTTAATGATGCAAAAGCTGGCTCCCAATTATCAGCACCCACTTAATTTTGGATATTAAATTTTAAAGTTAAATATTTTTTAACTTTAAACTTTTAAATTAACCTTCCAAAATTAAGTTAAATTGAGTTAAAATTTTTAAAAAATACATTAAATAATTAAAATATACAATTGTTTTTTGAAGGATTTTTAGAAAAAATAATTGTCTAATGAAATATGGATTAAACATTTAATTAATTATTACAAATATTTAGAAAAACATGATAACAAATAAAAGTAATGTTCGAAGAGAATCACCCAAATTCAATACTTTTTGAAAATCCGTTACAATACTTCGCTTTTAACAATTCCTTTATAACTCTGCACATTCTGTTAAAAATTGTTCAATGGACCTGAAAAATATTGTAAACTTATTGTCTTAGCTATAAATATTAATTATTAAGGATGAGCAGAAAACTCGAAGCTCGATTGGGTATCTTAGAATATTTCGTTTTTCAAGCTGAGCCGAGTTCAGGTCGATTCGAGCTTCATTAAAAGTTCGTCCGAGAACTCGATTTGATTCGTGCTCTTAAGTATAATATATTTTATTTTTTAATTAATTTGTTTTAATTTAAAATAAGCTCGAATCAAATTAAGTACTCGATACATTACGGCTCGGCTCTTCGAGCTTTCTGCACACTTCTGTTAACGGTGTTTGATGGTTTCTTAAATTTCTCGATAACGTGCGACTAACAGTAGTTATCACCCAACAAATACGGCACTAATCGGTTTAAATGACGTAAAATTAGTAAACATTCATTTTCTATCAAATTTTCCTGTTTGCAGGCACTTTTTACAAAATATGACAACGTACATTTGACACAAATGTTTTTAATTGTCTGAATTGAAAAGATTTTGTCAATCCCTGCTTGCTTCAGCCCTCTACTGGCAAAGTGGCTGTAATAGAGAGTCCACAATATGTGCAAATATGTATGTAGCAAGTCCAAATGCAAGTGCGATTCCTATACATTTAACATTGGTTTGCACTTGCACTTCTTGCGTTTTGTACCTATTGTGGACTCTCCATTACACTTGTCTTGCCGCCTGCCATTACATTACTTTTGTAATTCCAATCCTGTCCTTTTCTATCTCATACGTCTCGTTCGCGAACCGATTGTGCGTTGGACTTAAGTGTAGGATCAGCATTACCACATGATTTAAGGCTTAAGCACAACTAGAGTCGGGTGCGGGAGACGACTGCGGGATATGGGGTTCCTAACCTCAAAATGTATGTAAATGTTACATATCCCGTAACCGTCTCCCGCACCCGACTTTAGTTGTGCTTAGGCCTTTAGGGAGCTTTCGACGTTCGCTGTAGGGGCGCTGTGAGTGTAAATCACAGCGCTTATCTAGAAAATCCTTTCTAAAAAAAGACATGGGATAAAAGAATCGAATGCACTCGAAAGTGTAACTCGAAAAGTATCGAAAAGATTAAGCATCGGTAATATGAATAGAAGGGCGAACTCATGTTTCCAAATAAAATTGTAGTACATTAAAAATTCACATATACTTCAGAGATGGAGCAACAGTCGCACTACTGTTTATATCAAAACAATAATAAAGGTACCGCCACAGTTGAAATTAAAATTTTCTTTTTTTTCAATTATAATAATTTTATTATTAATTGAATTATTAATATTATTATTTAATATTAATTAATTAGATAATTAATAATAAAATAATAATTCTTAATATATTATATATATTATCTTATTAAAAAAATAATTAATTATTATAAAACATATATAATATCAAATGATTTTTAAATTGAAAAGAAAATATTAATTAATAATCAAAATATTAATTACTTTTTATTCAGTTTCAGTAATAATACTTTCATAATACTCGTACAGATTTATTGTTGTGAAAAAAATATTAATGAAAAATTAAAATTTATTAGAGATTAGAGATTACTATTTCAGACGAGACGTATTTAATCACGGACAACTTTATGTTGCATTATCACGTGTTCGCTCTTGGAATTCTCTTAAAATATATTTTAAACAACCAAGTTTAAAAAAAATAGGGATTGCAGAATCGCATTAAAGGATTAAGGGAGCGTTTATACGACTGTCGGAAAAAAAATTTACCGAACAGAACAATTTAATTGGTTGTCCACAACCAGACTCAAAAGAAACAGGACAGGTTTTATCAAAAAAGTTCTTGACAACCAATCAAATTATTTTGTTCGGTAAATTTTTTTTTCAAAGAGTAGTATAAACGCACCCTAACAGAGCAAAATTAAATTCATTAAAAATATGTGTAAGTAGTTTGTATGATTATTATTAACTGTTTAATAATTTTTAAAAATATATTAAATATATTGTATTTAACTTTCAAATTGAGAAAATGTAATATATTTCCATGATTATAACTGAATTTTTAAATGTACAAATAAATTTTATAACACAAATAAATTTATTGCAGACATGTAAAAATTATTTAATCATATTAAGTATTATTATCTTTGCTTTAACATCCAAATGGATGGAATTTTAATGAAATACTGTACTGAGTTGAAATTCTAGATAAATTTTTATGCATTATTTGTCAGTACTAAAATGCTTCGGTTTAAAAAAATTTTGAAGTATTTTTTTCAAAGTGGTACTGATAACTTTTTAAACATTTCGTCTACTTGACCCTGAGGTGGACACTTTTATGGCCCTAAATAAGAGTCTAGAATAGGGTCGTAGAAACGCGTTGGTCACTTGATCTGCATATGGAATACATAGGACGACGCGTTAGTATGAAAGCGTTCATACCGAATTCTACTCTATTCTGGACTCTCCTTAAGATGTCCGACATGCATTTTAATGTAAAATCACTTCTGAATTTTTTACGATGTAATATTTATCTAAATCTATTTTGAGAAATGTAAATTTGATCGAATTATGATGAATAATGAAATAATTCAGTCTTTTATGAATAAAATATGATAAATAAATAACAATATTTTAGAATGTCTTTTTATAAGTTAACAATTGTTACTATTGATTCTGTGATAATAAGCCCCCGTGTAGAAATTTCCCTATTTTGTCTTATTAAAACAGGAGCGCTGATGAGGAATTAGTAAGGCCAACGATACTAACAATTTCTAGATAGGTGATAAATGGGTAATGACTAAAATGCCTTCTTTTTCAGATAGGGAAATCTAACTGGATCTATTTATGTCCGTATTAAATATTTCAATAAGGCTCTGACTAAAATGTCTCTAGTTGAATTCACACATTCTCATATATGACGTGCCGCGACAAAAGGGACCTTAGCTGCTTAGAATGTTAGGTTATGTTTAGAGTACATTTAACTTCATTAAAAATTTATTATTGATTATTTAACATCAAAAGCATATTTTTCTGAAAATATTGCACATAATAATGAATTAAATATTAATAGTTTGTAAAGAAAATTGGTCATTTTTATTTATTTATACTTCTAATTTTAGTTCTGTCAAAAAGAGCTAAGGTCCCTTTTGTCGCGGCACGTCACATATTATACTCAGGTACTGACAAGGCGATATAGTTAGAGCCTTTCTATTTTTCCACATCATCACCTGATATTCCAAGCGTGACGAAATTAGACAGTTTTTGATTAATTTTCCTAGTTTTCGCCTCACTTGCGAAAGGGCCTTTCAGGTCTGTTTTGAAACCTCCTGTGTAGAAATTGAAAATAGGAATTAGTAAGGCCCTGAATAGACGCCCTTTTGTTTAGTGAGGCGCAAACTAGGAAAATTAGTCAGGACCCTTCTAATTCCGTCGCGCTTAAAATATCAGGTGATTATGTGGAAAGATAAAGAGGTTCTAACTAGATTGCCTTGTCACTGCCTGAATAGAAAAGCATAATGTGGGGATTGAACTAGAGGGCCTCTTTAGTGCCTCATTAGTTTTTCTAAATACCTAAATACAAAAATTTACGACAGGTGTAATACTGCGCCAGTAATACTAAACAAGTCACTGAACAAACACACATGTAAACAACACTGTTTCGACCAATCAACCTATCACTAATTTAACACTAACACTACTAACGCATACCTGACACTAAACTCGCACGCTATGAATCTACTTTCTCATCATCCTTATATACTAAGCAAAACATTTCTTTACCGCTTGTGAGAAAAAGTGCAATATTTTGAAATTTAAAAATATCAATAATTTTTGCTTAAATAGTTTTTATATTTAAATAGTATTTTAATATGCGTTTAGAACTATTTTTCTGATTAATTACATGAATTATTATTATTTAGAAATCATGATTTGTCAATGAAACTGAACATTAATTCCCATACCTAATAAGGGCATAAATAGATACCAAATAGATGTAGATACCAAATAGATACCGGTTTAGACAAAAAGGGCATTTTAGTCAGAGCCTGATTTCCACACAAGCTATTTTCAATTTCTATACGGGATATTCTTCCGGCCGGGTATTTTGAAAAGTCGTGTCATTTCTGTAAAATTTTTTTTACTTTACGACATAAATAAAATCACCAAAGAAGAATATGTGACGCTCCACGGTGAAAGGGACCTTAGCTGCAATAGACAAATTTTACAGAAAAGGCATTTAAAGTAGAACCACTCTGATTGGTCAAGGCGTTCCAATGAAATTCAGCCCCACTACTCATTACACATTGATAGTTGTCCGTGTTACACGAAGTGCACGAATTGTACGTGCATGGCCAGTGTAGTAGTATTAGTAAGTAGAGGGGCAGATTTTCTGAATAACCACGTGTAAACATTGAACAAGCTCATTTTTAAACATTAATAACAAAAAAACCTGTAAGTAAAAATTATTTTTTACTTTTGCATATGAAAGAACAACTCAAAAACTATAGAATGACATAAGTAACTCAAAATTAATTTTTTTGCAGCTAAGGTCCCTTTCACCGTGGAGCGTCACATATGTTCCCCAATAGCACGGAATATTACAGCAATATTAAGAACACTGCCTTAACATTCCTAATATTGCGTCAATGTTCTCAATGTTACAGGAATATTACTGGAATGTTCTCAACATTACGTGCTACTAGGGTTATAGAAATTACATGACTTTTTAAAATTCCTTCAGGCCGGAATGATAAAATTTTTAGAATTTATTTTTTTAAAGTTAGAACATTTTAAAAAGACGTTACAAAAATTTCGTTTTCCGTGATGTTGACCATATGCAAATGCTCATTAACATATTTAATGTATAAAAATGTACCATATGTATTTTAGTATAAAATTTGTTTACCCTCCGTTTCGGAATTTTTGTTCTGCGTTTCTAATTTTTTCATTTCTTATAATGTCTTTTCTTCTTATAGAGCCGCTCACATTTTCTCCATTCAACAAACGATCTAACCTTATCTCCTCGTCTAATATGACACTATTCAGATTATCTAAAAATTAAAAATCAATTTTTTAACATTAAAATGTTACCTCAATTTGATCGAGTTAAGTGGTTGAAATTAATTAATCGAGGTTTTTCTTATTATAACAAAGCTAATCGATTACAGTACTCAAGATCATATTATTACTGCAGGATTTATAAGTGACTACATGAAGCGAATATCTTAAGGCGGTGTCAAAGTCGATGCGATTTCCCTATTGAAGCTCAATGCAAAAATCCAATCGACTTTGAAATAGCATCACTTTACAGCTGAAACAGCGGCTTTGTTCTCTCAGTGTGCATGTAGTAGTACATGCACACTTTGTTCCAAATCCTTCGGCTGAACATATACAATATCGTGTTCAAGATCACCTTATCATTGTCCTTGCACATGTTCTTACGTATGATCTTGGGCAAGGTTCTTCAGCCGGGATCAGTCACCCTCTTCATAAATATTCTCAACTTTGCTTAGAAATATTAAAATCGAAAGTTTAAAAAGAAATGTATTCACGTTAAGCAATATATGCATGTTTACCGTATCCAACCAATATGCTTTTGACCCCAAAACAACACTTTCATTGATAGAAACAGCCCCCCAAGGGAAAAAATGCCACTAATATAATCTCCCTAGCTACACCCCTATCACTCATAATTAAATATTTCACAAAGCACAGTTTAGTTTTAAATTTGGACTAAATAGTAGTCAATAGCTAATACTCATCCCAAATAATATGTGTAATGTTTAGTTTTAATAGATTAAAACAAGTCTTCCTTGTCTTGAACTCAATACAAAATATTATTGTCTAGAAACAAGTCGTTAAAAGTTTTTTTTCAAAGTATTAAGTTTCTAGAACTGCAAAAATGGGTTGTGTCATGCATTGTGCATATTGCTGTGAAACGCTGACGTTATTTACAAAATTATTCATTTTTTATAGTTAATAACAGTTCTACAATTGCAGGGTGCGCTAAATGAAAGCATTAAGCGACATTTTTTCTTAGGTTACATTTTCATCAAATTTGACGTTATAAATCTTTTTCTATACAATATATGGTTAAAACAATATGAAATTCTTATTTAGTTAAAAATTATGATAATTACAAATTATTTTTTATTATCAATAAATTGATATTAATTAAAGATAATTAACTCGAAAAGTTGAAGTGTCGTGTTGGCGCTTAATGCGTTCTTTTAGCGCACCCTTCAATTATCTTTCGTTTAACTTATTTAATGAATGTATCACATCTCCTAAACGCTTTTTTATAGATTTTTTTATTTGACCATATGTTCTTAATATCATTCTTGAAATATTTGCAACATTTTAAGAATTTTCACCGTACTGAACCAGTGATATTTGCTATCGAAATGGCGTTTTTTGCCCATATTCGGACTTGCGGCTAATTTTAATTTCAAAAAGTATCTCATTGTTAGCCCTGTGGTAGTCTTGAAGTGAAACTTTTATTTCAAACTATTTTAAAGCTATAGGGTAGAGCGGGGCTAGTTGAGCATAGGGGTAAGTTGAGCAACCGAAATATCTCAGGCTCTATAAATTGTCCACTAAATTTTTTCAATGCCAGAAAGAAAAATTCTGGCATTGAAAAAATTAGCGGCCAATTTATAGAACCTGAAATATTTCGGTTGTTCAACTTACCCCTATGCTAAACTAGCCCCGCTCTACCCTACACAGAAAAACTTTGTATACTATTTTTTGAGAAACTCACAATGTACTTTTAGTAAACTGACTACTAAAGTGGGGAAAAAGTGGTCACTAGACGAAATTTATAATTTATTAATAGAAATTTCTATAATATTATATAATTTTGAATTTTTTAAACATTTAGTAGTCAAGTTGAGAAAAATTAGCTTATGATATACGAGAAATAAGTTAGTATATAAGAAGTTAATGTCAAAATTTTATTTTCTACATTCGTAAGAATGATATTTTCTTTGTGTCGCGTTTACAAATTTGTAATCAAACGATCAAAACTGCACGCATACAAACGATCACCGCTGTTCGTGTAGTCACACAAACACTCAACCTCATAAACATGTGTTCGAGTTGAATGGCCGACAAATATTAGAAAAAAGATGCTAATGTTTATCATCATTGTGTTATTGCTTAATGTTTCAGATGTCAAAAAGTATAATCTACAAATGTGAGGTTATGTTTGAACAAGTCTTTTAAATTTGAACAAGATGTTTATATTGCATATCAGTCATAGATATTAACAATTAATATTTTTTCTCAGTGTAATGTTTTTTTATTTAAATTTTTAATTAAATTCAAATTGTTAAAATATTTGAATTATATTTAAGAGGATTTTCCTAAATTTCTTAATATTTATATAATTATTTTTAATTAATGGAAAATAATTGTAAATGGCGTATTAATATGTTTTTTGATAATAAAACAAAATTAATAATGAAATTAAATTGTTTAAATAATGTTATTTAATTTAATTAAATAAAAGAATAAATAATATATTACGAAATAATAATATTATATCTTATTTTTCTATATGTCAATATTTTTATAATTTATTACAAATATCCCGTTTGCATTAAAATAAATTATGTTCATTTCAAAAATTGACCTTATTAATTTTAAGTAATTAACTAATTTTATCAATTTTGTTTAACAAACAAATATTGTTCAAAACAGCATTTAGGTAACGTATACAAATTTTCTCGCAAGTGGAAATACAAATGCTGGATTAGTATATAAGAACACTGACTTATTTTCTCAATATAAATTGTATATGCGTTCAATCGATTAAAGATATGCGTTACTTTATCTGTATATTAAGTGATTAGTAGTCTACTTTAGTAGTCCATTTACTAAAAATACATAGTGTGTTTAACGAAAACTAGTATACAAAGTTTCTTCGTGTATTGGTTCATTTTGTGCTGCATATTGAAACTAGTCTGGAATATTTTTAAGTTGAAATAATTTCAAAAAGCTGTACAGGAAAATATAGTTGGGTCGACAGTTAAAAAGAGCGTAGACGAACAAATTCGTATAATAAGAAAAAAATATACAGAAGGAATTAGAGAGAGAAAAAAGATTAGTGAGATATGGAGTGTGAAGAGAGAAGACAGGGGTTAAAAAAGTGTATAGGGTGTTTGAATGAGGTTAGAATATCATAGGAAGAGCATAATGGAAGGCAGCAAAAGCAAAAACCTGATTAGAAGAAAGAAAGAAGAGGCGAAAAGATATTTATGGAAGAGGTATAGAAGGAAGTGAGGAATGTTTAAAAAGTACCTAAAAATGACCAAATATTTGGATGAATCCCTCCAAAAGGAGCAGTAGCTCTACTATTAAACGACTCGCTGATATTATTTGTTCGTTGTTCCAAATTCCAAACCGACAAAGAATCAGCAACTTTTACCCAGGTTCTGCGGATGTATTTCATAAACATTTCTAATTTCTTTCGGTAGCTTGAATCGTACTCTTTAATTCTACTTTCTAGTATTTTAACTGCACTTTCCATTTCTTCAGCTGGTAATAATGGCAAGGCAAGTAATAATTCTAAAAAGTCTTGTGGACCGTCCTTAAGAAGTCCTAATCGCTTCCAACGTTTACGTACATCCTATATTAATAACTTTTATTAATTAATTTTTTTAAAAACTACAAATTTTTTAGGCAATATTAAAGTTTTTATTATTAAATATTAATATTCTTTATTATTTAAAGAATATTTATGAATACAGTAGAATTCCAATTATCCGGATCAATTGGGACCAGACCCGATCCGGATAAGCGAAAATCCGGATAATCGAAATGTGCATAAAAGTCATATACTTTGAATAATAAGACTTCAATATGCTATTTAAAATCACATCATTTGCAGTGCAATGCCTTGTTGTCGTCAATCCGGTTAATCGGACGTCCGGATAATTGGAATCCGGATAATTGGAATTCCACTGTAATAAAACTATTAAGCAAAAATTTTATACTACTGAAAATTGAAATAAAAAACCTAAATTACAAACTTACTTTACAAATGTACATATGATTTCATTAATATTAATTTAATATTAATATATTAATATTTATTTAAAATAATTAAAAGTAAAATATATTACTTTTTTATAATGGAACCAACAAATATGATATTGGCAACATGTAAAGCATCTTTTGACAGAATTCATTGTTGCTGCTTCATAATCCCCCATAATATGCTTAATATTTTCTCGAAGGCGTGGACAGCATTCAATTAATTTATTGAAAATTGCATCATAGGTTTTTATGGTTCTCCTAGTACTTAAAATGAAAACCGTCCCCACACCCTAATGAATAAAAAAAAATTTGTTATTATACAGCATACTCAAATAGAAATAGTTATTTTCGTATCAAGGGCGCAAAATAGGTGATCTCGCCGGAGTCGTAATTACCTTTGCGCCCATAATGCGAACATAATTTTTTGTCCAAACTGCATGGAAAGTATGGCACTGAGGGCACGCACAATTAAACGCTCGTTTTAGTTAAAAATTAAACTATATAAATGTTGACTCTTTGAAATCTATAATGAAAAACCTAGTGATTTACCTAGTGCAGGCTGTCTAGGTGTCAGGATGACAAGTCTCCTAAAAAAGTGCCAGGATGTGATAATTTAGTTAGTTTAGTTTTGTGTCGACTCGAAACTAAATTCAGTTTGTTAATTTAGTTTCGTGTTGACTCAGAAACTGAAACGAAACTAAACTTTGGAGACGGTCCCTGGTTATATTATTTTCTATTTTGAGCAATAAGCTTTATGTTTATTAATTTCTACAGAAACAAAATTAACATGCGGGCGCAAAATACTTTACCGCCCGCTTGTGTGACGTCAGCGGGCGGTAAAGTATTTTCCGCCCGCTATCCCTACTCCCAGGCAGAATGTGCTACTTTGCGCCCGCCTTAAGTGCCCGAAATGACATTCTTTCCGTGCAGGTAGGACAAAATAGTACATTGTGCAACAAGTACAGAAAGAAGCTGTTTTCCGACGAGTGCAAAGTTTGCTGCTCCGAGCGAAGCGAGGGCAGCAATTTGCATGAGGTCGGAAAATCTTCTTTCGTACGTGTTGCACACAGTGCTTTGTGCAACACCTTTTGGTTTTGATAAGAAAAACTGTTTGCAAACGCTAGTTGACGCCACCCTACGTACTGTTCAGCAGGATTTGAAACGTATGTTACCGCGCGTAATATATGTTGTTTTTCACGGATATATTACTGAAAAAACAGGTATTCTTAAAATAATGAACAAATTCCAATGTACATCACAAAAAAACTCAAAATTTTAATTACTTTACCGCATTAGTGCAGCAAAATATGCACTTTGTCGCACTAGTGCAGCAAAGTAAGTACTTTGTCGCACTAGTGCAGCAAAGTAAACACTTTGTCGCACTAGTGCGGCAAAGTACTGTTTTGCGCCTACTTTACAGGCATGGAAAGTAATACTTTCCTTGCAGGTGTTGCACAAAATATATTACTGTAAGATTGTGGTGTGGTTACACGGAGAAAATTTCTTTCGTAATGATTACAATAGTCTATATTACAGCTCGGATATGTGACCACTTTTTGTAATGATTACGAAAACTATGTAATTTATTAAGAATTTAGTAGGAGCGATTACTATAGTTACTTTAATGAATGCAAACACTGTATTAATCGTGCTGAAATTTATTTTTTGGAATCATTAATAATTTAGATGTACAGGTTCAGAAAGGGTACTGTAGGCATTCACGTAGAGACTTGTTATAATTACAATAGTCTACGTTATAAGGAAATCTTGCATTCTGTTCACATTTGTAGCGGCCTAAGCAAATCAGTGATACAGACTGTAGTAGCCTTTACAACAGGACTATTGTAAAATAAGGTGACCGCGGCTGCCTTGCTTTCTTATTTTACTATAGTTCTTCGTAAAGACTACTATTGCTACATTTCTGATTACAAATGACAGTTGTAAAGTTAAAACAGAACATTTTCAACTGAAATAAATTTTTTTTGTAATTCATGACTTGCGTAAAGTTCGTAAGTTACACGTTAGGTGTTAAAATAACACCAAAATGGTGTTAAAACACCTTTTTGGTGTTATTTTAACACCTAACGATTTACCGTGTACCTAATTAGTGCAATTTACAATAATTCTTCCATTAGGTAACTTACGTTATTTACGTAATTTATATTTTACTTATCATACATTATTTACGTAACTTATGTTTTACGTCACTTACGTAATTTACGTAAGTTAACTTACTTATTTATGTAACTTGCTTTTGTTATTTACGTAACTTACGTAAGTCATGGAACTTGCGTAAGTTTTGTAAATTATATAACAATTTATACAGGTAAGAAATATTTTAGCTTCGGTGCGTGTGTTAGAAAAAAAAAATTTCACTATGGAAATGTAATAAAAAATAGACCTTACAATATTAAAGACTAACAATGAACAATAATTGTATTAATTATTGAGAACGAAGTGATTTTTTTACATTTAAAGTGTATAAGTATTTCTCGCAAGCGGTGAACTTTCATAGCAGTTAGTACATAAGGAAGTTTAAGTCATGTATAAATATGTGTAAATAGCGATCGTTATTATGTTATGCGTTTAGTATTTAAGTTAGATTTATGTATTTAGGGTTTAGTGAAATTGTCTAGTTTAATAATATAATTAATCTTGAAGTGGGTAGTCTTGGAAGAGTGAAATTAATGTACAATACATAATTAGAAGTCATGAATTAAAAAAAAATTTATTTTAGTTGAAAAATTTTTTTTTTAACTTTACAACAGTCATTTGCAATCAGAAATATAGCAATAGTAGTCTTTACGAAGAACTATAGTAAAATAAGAAGGCAAGGCAGCCGCGGTCACCTTATTTTACAATAGTCCTGTTGTAAAGACTACTACAGACTGTGTCACTGATTCCCTTAGGCCGCTACAAATGTGAACAGAATCCAAGATTTCCTTTTAACGTAGACTATTGTAATCAGTCACATAGACTTTGTGCTCACTTATTTTTAGTTCGTATTTATTTCAAATAATTTTTTAATGAGTACGTTCGACTTACAGAATTGTTACAACGAAGCTACTTTAGGCATTACGAAAAGTGGTCACATATCCGAGCAGTACTGTTCGACTATTGTAATCATTAACAGAAAATTTTTCTCCGTGTATACGTATGGTTTGTAAGCTCAAGCGGCATATACTTGTGATACACATAAGGTGAACTGGTAAAGTAAAGATAACTTGTAGCTTACTAGTAAATAAAGAAAGGAAAAGGTAGGCTTATTAGTTAAAGCTTCTACAAATTATCGGAAACATTAAAAAATAAGTAATAATAAAATTAATAAATAAATATTAAATAATAAAATGAAGCATGTTGTTCTATCTCGATTTTCGAAAAGAAAAGAAAAGCCGAGATCAACGTACATAAGCTTAACATCCTAACAGAGCTAGAATATTAGGCTTATGCGCCTCGATTCCGGATTCAAATCACGGTTTTTAACCCTCCCACTACTGCTGCTACTAATACTACTACTACTTAAAGTGAATGCACCAGTGGTAAATCATCTACAGTAATAAATTATATAATTTGCTTTATAAAATTAAATTGTAATTATTTTTACGCATTTATGGAAAGCTTCACCAAAAAAATTAGTAGGGTTAAAAATAAGAAGAGTATAGACGAACAAATTGGTAGAATAAGAAAAAAAAATCTGACAAGTGCGGGTTGCACTCGCACTAAGATCGAGGGTTCCGTACACCAAAATAAAACTCATTTTTTATTTATATATTTATACTAGGGGGGCTCTGCCCCAATGCGCGCGCCCACCCCCTAACTAATTCTTATATTTATTTTAATTTTTATTTTCAAATCATGTTCTCTTAATATGAATGAATGGAAATAAGTTAGAGTAAATTATATCAGGCGATACTAAAAGAAATCACTTAAAAACAATTTTACTTTACGGGCATGATTATGATCTTATGGTGCCCTTATAGATACTTCTTTATACCTAAAGGTAAAAAATTGGTTAAATTTGGTATAGACTTTGCAGTATCATCAAAAGCCCTTACGGCCCTTTTTACTTGGAGCTATAACAATAAATCAAATCTGACATAAATTTTGACTTAAATTAAGGGACATTATTTGGTCGTTTATGACATGTAGGTAAAAGAAGAATGTAAAATTACATGTACATTTCGACGTAATGTAACAGACGTTTGTGGGAATCTTTTAACCCATAGGACAAAACTGCCCTAAAATTGACCTAAATTTTGAGGGTAGCGGAAATTGTTTGTCAAATTTTGACGTTTAGGTCAAAACTGCCTTCAAAATTGACCTAAATTTTGATGGTAGCGGGAAATGCTTGTCAAATTTTGACGTTTAGGTCAAAACTGCCTTCAAAATTGACGTAAATTTTAAGGATAACGGTAATTGAAGGTCAAATTTTGACGTCTAGGTCAAAAATGCCCTTAAATTTGACTTAAATTTTGAGGGTAGCGGAAATTGTTTGTCAAATTTTGACGTTTATGTTAAAACTGACCATAAATTTAATTTGGACGCGATTAATTTTTATTTTTTTCTTATTTATTTATACCTGCCAATATACAGAAGATTTTTTAAAAAGATCCGAGATGGGCCGACTCATAGTTTTAGTTTTATAAATTTTTTAATTAACTTGTTTATAAAAAAATAATTTTTTTTTCTAAAAAATTTTAAAAAATATTTTTTTTTAATCTTTTAAAAGTTGAAGAAAAACCTAAACTTTCTTTCTTTGACAACTTTTTTCTAAACACAAAATTTTAAAAATTATAAGCTATTAGGTTTACTAATTCATAGTTTTCGTTCTAAAAAAATTTATAGAACGAAAACTATGAGTCTGTCCATCTCGGATCTTTTTAAAAAGTCTTCTGTATATTGTCAGGCATAAATAAATAAGAAAAAAAAAATAAAAATTAATCGTGCCCAAATTAAAAATAAATTAATTTGTATATGAAAAATAATTTTTTTTCTAAAAAATTTTAAAAAATATTTTTTAACAATCTTTTAAAAGTTGAAGAAAAACCAAAATTTTCTTTCTTTGACAACTTTTTTCGAAACTCAATACTTTCAAAGTTATAAGCTATTGAAAATAGGTCTGCTTTTAAAAATACAAAATTTAAAAAATTCATATCTTGAAATATTTGGCAATTATGGAAAAATAAAAAAATATGTATTTAATATTTTTCTATAAGGAACGAGAAAAGAATATGTTTAACCGATTCTAAACTGTCATAGAAAAATTTCACGTGGAATTGACCATATATATATATATATATATATATATATATATATATATATATAAACTGAGAAAAATGGATATTGAACTTTAATATCTAGATATTAACGATCAATATCTGTGCCAGTCAAATATATAAAGATCTTAGATGTTTAAATTTAATATCCACAGATATTGGAAAAGACATGTTCAAACATAACCTCAAATTTGTAGATTATATCTGTTAACATCTGAGATATTAAACCATAACATCTAAATATTATGAAATACCATCTTTTCTTAATATCTAGTATATATTAAGATTTTTAATATCTAATTTTCTCAGTATATATAAATATATATATATATATATATATATATATATATATATATATATATATATAGAAGAAATATGATTTATTAAAATTAACATATATAAACCTATTGAGCTGAAATTCGGTATACATACGTATTTTTATTACATGTATTTTAAAAGAATCGAGTTCGCTATAATATTCTTGTAATCTGCACTTAAAACTGAGGATCCCTACCAAATTTCAGCTCACTAGGTTGAGATTTGTAAAAGTTAATGGGGGGGGGCAGGGTCATTTTTTGTAATTTTTTCTAAAAAATTTAATTTTCATTTCGTAAATATATAGACCAATCAGGTTCACTATAATTTTCCTGTAATATGCACTTAAAACTGAAGATCCCTTTCGAATTTCAGCTCAATAGGTTGAGATTTATAGAAGTTAAGGAGGGGGGGGGGCTGGGTCATTTTTTGCAGTTTTTTTAAATTTAATTTCAGTCGTTTTCCTTTCACAAATATGTAGTCCAATCGAGTTCGCTATAATTTTCTTGTAATCTGCACTTAAAACTGAAGATCCCTACCGAATTTTAGCTCACCAGGTTGAGATTTGTAGAAGTTAAGGGGGGCAGACCATTTTGCGTGTCTGGGACGGACACACGAGTGATTTCATAAGGGTTCTGTCAGTACATCTATGGTGTACGGAACCCTAAAAAGAAGGAATTAGAGAGGAAAAGGATTAGTTAGATATGGAATGTGAAGAGAGTAGAGAGAGGTTAAAACACGGTGAAAAAAGAAGGACTGAGTGGAGCCGTTCTGAATAAAGTAAAGCTCTGAGCCAATACTAATTCGCGTCAAAACCGTATTAAGACATTTGACTCAATCTTTTTCTCGTCCGCTGAATACCGTCCTCTTTTACTATTAAAACTGAGATCTCATGAGCAGAGTATACATTACAAATAGAAAGAAGTAGTCTTCTTGTATGTAAAAATGACGATTTCGGTAAGAAACAGTGAAAATTGTTTAAAAATTTATATCACCAAAATTTAACAGATGCGACTAATTTTTACCATATGAATCAATGAAAAACTTAAGTTTAAAGGGATTAACAGACATCTACTGTACCGACTTCACTGACTCATATGGTATAAACATATGGTAAATTTTAATGCTAAAAGAAGTCTATATTCAGCGGACGAGAAAAAGATTAAGTCAAAAGTTTCAATTCGGTTTTTACGCAAATTTGTATTAGCTCAGAGAATTGCTCAATTCGTAACAACTCCACTCAATTCCTCTTTTTATACTGGGTAGTGTATAGGGGATTTGAGAATAGATAGCATAGATAAGAAAGAGTATAATGGTGTGCATTAAAAGCAAAGGAAACTGATTAGAAAAAAGAAAAAAGACGGAAAAAATTATTAGTTATGTGGTTTTGTTTGCAGAAAAACTAAGTAGTATAAGATTATTGGTTAGGGAGTTTGAAGAGTATACAAGAGGTAAAACCTATAAGTAAATATGAAAGAAACTAAAGTAATTAGATTTAGAAAGTAACGAAGTAGGGAAGAAGAATGATAAGGTGATAGATTATTATCTATACGTCTTCATTAAAGTCTATATATGAAATTTAATAAATTGAAAAGTTTATAATAATGATATACCACTGATTAATTTAATGTAAATAATTATTCATTGCTCTAACAAAATAAAATTTAAAGAAACAAATAAAATGTTTTACTTTTCCACGAATTCTCATCTGCATTATGTAACATTGGCATGCATCAAGATGGGAAGGAGTTATCTATAAACAATGACAATGAAATAAGATAAAAGGATCATGTTCATATCATTCTAGTAGCATGTAATATTGGAGCAATCTTCATAAAATTTGTTTGAAAATGCAAATATTGCCTTAATCTTCTTAATATTACGGAAATACTGCTGGAATGTTTTGAACATTCCGTGCTATCGGAGAAAATTACAATTTTAAATTTATATAAATGCATTAAAAGATACTTTGTTTTATTTAAATTTAACGTGAAATTCTTATTTTGTAAAAAGGAAAAAACTGTATTTGATAAGTTTTAAACATAAAGCATAAATTTTTAAGATATTAAAAGTTAACACATTTTTAATAAAAATTTTTAATCGGATAATAATTTATTGGATTGAGTATAAATAAAATACTTACATCAAATGTTCCATCCATGAAGATTTCTTTCTCCTTTTCTAATTGTCCAAGTAATTTAACACTGGAAAAAAGCACCGCCACACTTCCATCTTCGGCTTTTGCTTGACCAATATAAATATTATCAACTTTGCGATACTGAAACAACATACTTCCAAGTTCTTCAATTGAAGTAGGAGTCGGTCCCCTATTCTTTCTCCTTAATCTCTTTATAGGTTGTTGTATATTAGATAAAGATAAGTCCACTTGCTTGCCCTGCTTTATAAATCTAAAAAAATAACAAAAATAATCTGGAAAAGGCTCTCATCTTCTGGATAATCTAGGTCAAAGGCCTTATCAAAGACAGCTAAAGTATCCTTATTACAAAAAAAATTCCAAGTTGAAAATGATTTTTTTAATCAGAAAATATATTACTACATTAAAAAGCATACTATTTTTGGCTAAATGACAGTTCGGCAAAATCTTAATTTACTGAAATTACAATTTAATTAGATTATTCAGTGCGCTTAATAGACAATTTGATTAAAGACATCCGGGAAAATCCTCTCCAAAAAGTGTTTCATATCGCTCTTAAATAACTTAAAATATTTAGTTTATATTTGGCAAGATAATTAAAAGAAAGCATATTACTATTTGCACTTTCAAAGAGAATCTTTTTCTTCTAATGTTCAATATTTTTGGTTATCTTTATTCTAAAAGAATGTTAGAATGTTGAAATTTTTAGTGCATAGTGTCAATGATTTTAACATCAATAAGCTTATATAAGCTTTGAGGTACAAAAATTATTATCTGTATTAGAAATAACCTTATTTTTCTTAAGAAAATAATAAGATGCCAGTTCTTGTTGGTGAAATCTTACGATAATTCTAATTAGGCCTTTAGATACCCACACAGCACAATAATTTTCTGCAAATTTGCTCTGCAAACTTGCCACCAAACGGACATTTTGGTATTTGCCGCAAGTGTGCTGCAAAGCCAGGTAAAGTTTTCAAATTTGACTTTGATAACTTGCCGCAAATTTACGGGAAATTATTATGCTATGTGGGTTCCAATTTTAAACTGACTGGGTGAACTTAGCCGTTTTTCTCCCGAGGGTCGTTATAGGTGATGTTTATGGCCTGACCGTCATTAAATTGAAGGACCAACATTTTTTTGTTAATGTTAAAAATAATTTTTATCTAAATTTCAACATTATATTTGTTTTTCCTGAACTCAGATTCTTTACAATTAATTACATGTATGCTAAATATTCATGTGAATCAAAATTCAAAAATAATATCCGTTTTTATGTAACAATTAAAGTTTGCGAGATAGTTTATAACTTTTTTATTTAAAAATTTTTTATAATGAATTTTAAATAATTAATAATCATAAAACATCAGAGATTTTAATTTTTTTGTTTTAAAAATTTAATTATTTAAATTTTAAGCCATAAAATTATAATCCAATACAACAATAGGCTTCTCGATCTATTGTTAAAGCAGGGGTTGCAATATAAGTTTACACGGAGAGAAATTTATAGTAGTGGGTAACATAATTGTGGTTAGGGTGACCATCTTTAATGCTACGTATACAGACAGCTATCTAGATAGTCACCGTTACCATCAATATCATCAGGAGTAACATCTTGGTAGTACGGGGTAGAATAACTATATTTTTTTTAGCATCTGTGATGGTTGGCAGTAGCATAATGATAGTATCGTGTAACATCATCTTTTCAACATCAAAATCTGACTATCCATTTCTCTCAGTGTAAAATTTAACGGGACTTTCGTTAAAAATTTTGTTAAACTTTTTTTATTTTTACTTACAGACTATTAACAATGGTTTGTTGACATAACCTGCATTTGAAACTATTGTTAACAGACTTTAAAAATGTCTATCAAAACATTAAAAAATCAGGCAGGGAAGCAGGCGCAATGCGCCTACATCATAGGGTTTCGTGGCCTAAAATGACAAAAATGATGATAATGATAATAAATGAATAAAAAAATAAATAATACAAACTATAAGTTTGATCTTTCACTCAATAACTATTACCTTAACAACAATTGTTATGACAACCATTGCCATAGTAACGGTTGTTATGGCAAACATTAACATAGTAACGGTTGTTAAGACGTAAGACATAAGACGTAATACTTATGACTTTTGACTTATGACCTTCCGATACTAAAGACGTAAGACGTAATACTTTAGACATTCTTATACCAAAGGCGTAAGACGTAAGACTTAAGTTGTAAGACTTAAGACTGAAGACCTTCTTGTACCGAAGTCGTACTATAAGACTGAAGACTTAATACATTAAGTCTTACTTAGGAGTTAAGACCTTCTTATACCAAAGTCTCGCTATAAGACTTAAGACTTAGGACTTTATACATAAGGCTTAAGACTTAAAAACTACGGACGGACATCGAAGTCTCGCTATAAGGGTTTTGGCCACGAAACCCCAAAAAACGGACAATACTGAGGCCAGTACAATTTCAGTATTTTTTCAGTCCATTCTTCCGGCAGAGTAGGCTATCTTTTATCCTTCTGCCAAACATGAACCCAAAATATTTTGTTCTTTGAAGATAAGAAAAAATTTCCGAAAGCATTTTTCCGGATGTTTAAAAAAAATGTCTAACAATTTATAAAAATTACCTTCCTAGGGGTTTCATACACTTACCGTTGTTAGAAGGTTTGCTTGAGGGGATCTAACCCAGCGGGAGACTACTTCTCGATATCTTTCGTGGGGACTGAGGGGAAAAACCCTTCAAAATAGATTGGCCGCTCTAGAAACCGATAATTTTGCGTTTCGCAGGTCAGTGTCCCAGGGCACGGGGTTTACAAGGTTATCAAGAAACAAAATGGTGTAGATGGATTCGTTAGCTGCACGGTAAATCGTTAGGTATTAAAATAACACCAAAAAGGATTCAAATAATCCAATTTAGTGTTATTTTAATAACTAACGATTTACCGTGTGTGCAATGGCAATTAAGGCGAGAGTCTTTATCACCCAATCCGTAATGAACTCGTGTCTATGTATGAATGATACCAGGGTTACCAAATCCGTCGGGTTCTTCCGTGGGGAGGATTTGACAAGGAACAAACATCGCTGGGCATTACTTACCTCTCGAAGAGTTCAGGAACGGTTGTGTTACAATATGTTTATTTAACTGTTTGAAAGGCTAAAAACATGTGGACGTCCACATGAAAAGGGCCCATTTTGTCGGTTCTAGTTTTCGAGCTATTTGCAATTTAATACTTTTTTGAGAAAAACCTTAATTTTTTTATTTTTTATTATCAATCTACATGTTTTGACAAGTCTAATCATGAAGTTTTCATTAATTTATCGTTAATTTACACTACCGTCCAAAATTGTGCGAACGCTAACTTCTCGAGCTATTAAAAAACACACCCGCACAGAAACAGTGATAACACGGTTAAAAATGAAGCTAGATGCTTTTTTTAAATTGCATTGGAAAGCTTATTAAATTTCCAATGAAACGCCACTATTTTAAGTTGTATTGCATAAATAGGAAGCGAGATATCATGTAAAAAAAATAATTCTATTTTTTCGGAATTTCTTACTCTGACTGTGACTCCTGGCACAGTTTAGCAAACTTTATAAAAAAAATTGTTAGTTTTACAGACTATTCCTTGTAACCTAAGCTTTAAATAGAGACCAAGAACAGCAAAAAATATTTACGGGTTCCCGAGATATTACAAAAAGAGTCAGACCGTGCAAATCAGAATTTTCAATCAACGATTTCTCTAATTCGTCGTTGAGTCAATTACTTGTCTGTGAAAAAAGTGTCGAAAATTAATTTTACCAAGTACATTCTTACTGCGATCCACTTTTTAAATATCGATATATAATAAATTAAATTAAAAAATGTATCCCGGTAAGAATGTACTTGGTAAAATTAATTTTCGACACTTTTTTCACAGACAAGTAATTGACTCAACGACGAATTAGAGAAATCGTTGATTGAAAATTCTGCTTTGCACGGTCTGACTCTTTTTGTAATATCTCGGGAACCCGTAAATATTTTTTGCTGTTCTTCGTCTCTATTTAAAGCTTAGGTTACAAGGAATAGTCTGTAAAACTAACAATTTTTTTAGAAAAAGAAAAGGGCCCATTTTGTCGGTCCTTTGCAAAAATATTCCTTATTTTTGAAACGGAGGGTCAAAAAAATTAAAACCTCTTGATTTGTCATCTTTAAAGTACCCTAAACTCAAAACAATTATTATCTGAATAACTTCCGAGAAGAACCAGAGATATTAATGTTAGATTCATTGATTACGTAGTCGTGGATGTAAAAATTGTTGATATTTCGTCAAAATTTCATAATAAAACCTGTTAAAATTTTTTTAATAAGTTTAATTTCTATTCTTTTCCTTCAAATGACACAATAAAATTGTTCCCAATCATTAATCTTGTACAAAAATGGTTTATTAATAAGAAAATCGCCTTTTTAGAAAAGGGCCCATTTTGTCAGTTTTTCGTATTTTCAAACGAAAGGGGGTTGGGTGGTTTGAAAAATTTAAAACCTATTGGTTTTTCATCTTTATGGTGCCCTGGACTGACAATTATTATCTGAATAACTTCCCAGAAGAACTAGAGATATCAGAATTAATAGGAATCACAATTTTTATTTCCGTTTTTCTCGAAATGAGGTATTTGTCACTATAAACTTTGAAATTCTGTAACTCATCGAATTTTTGGCCAAAAAAGTTGTATGACCACTCAAAATTTTTGTAATTTCACAAGGAATTCGCCCATATAGATTAATCCAATAGTGCCAAAATGGGCCCTTTTCATGTGAACGTCCACACATGTTCTCTTAAGGTGATTTATATTTGTTTTGTTTTGTTCGGTTTTTGGGCGCCGAAATGTCGAATGTCGAATATTCGACATCTGAACTGGACTACTTCGAATGCCGAATATTCGACATCCCAACTGGGCTAGTTCGAATGTCGGTTTTTCGACATTCGAATTAGGCGAAAAAATTCGAACAGTTCGGTTCGAATTATTTTGCACAGCTGTAATTATATTGTATAATATTATGTTATTTATAAGAACATGATATTGAACTTTTTAAAAAGTAAAATTAACATATTAGACCTTTTTACTGTGGCATCCGCATATTCATAAAGCTCGTAAATGGCGCAAATATTTTCACAAAAATTTGAAATAATTAGAAGTTCTACCTCAAATCACGTACTAAAAGATCCCGAAGTTTGAAAATTTAAAACAAATTTGTGTAAGCTAGAAAATATTTTGAGTGATTTCCAGGAAAAATTACATGTATTTTCCATTTAAAAATTCATTCGACTAGAGGCACGTATTAATATTGCTCGATTTGCTTCAAACTTTCAGGAATAGTTATTTTCGTATCAAGGGCGCAAAGTCACCTTTGCTAACATAATGCTAACATAATTTTTTGTCCTAATTGCAGGGAAAGTATGTCATTGAGGACACAAACTATTAAACGCTCATATTAGTTAAAAATTAAACTCTATATAAATGTTAATTCTTTGAAGTCTATAATGATACAAGTTTTAATATAGAAATAAGACAACAATGTATTCTGGATATATAGTAATTGCCAATTTTTATAACCGAAATATTAACAAAACCAAATGTGTCATAATTTTTTTAGAGAAAATAAAAAAAATTGTACATTTTTCTAGACAAAATAAATCAAGTTGAAAATGTTTGCATTTTTATAGTCAACATAAAAAAACTCGAAAATATCACATTTCAATGAAGAAAATAAAATAATTAACATGTGGGCGCAAAATACTCTTTTTCTTTATACGTACATGCAAAACCCTCGTTTGGCAACCACTGGCAGCATTCCAAAATGGCCGATTCCCTTACAGTTCGACCAACCGATGCGCAAAACATTTTGCTCACAGTGTAGCGGTGGGCAAAATTTTTTGCGCATCGTTTGTTCGCACTGTAAGGCGATCGGACATTTTGAACTACTGCAAGTGCTTACCAAACGAGGTTATGCCTGCACTTATAAAGAAAAATATTGTTCGATATTGAGTTCTCGCCACGCCATTACACTCGCAATGTGCAAAACGCTCATTTGGCACCTTGTATCGAAATATACTATTGCCTGCTAGAAGGTAGGAGAAGCGGGCGAAAATTTTTTGGCGCCCGCTTCCCCTACCCCTGGGTGGTAATGAGTTACTTTGCGACCGCTCTAAGTGCCCGAAATGACATACTTTCCGTGCAGGTAGGAGAAAAACATTTTTTTATACCTTGATTAATTTTTTGGGGTGAGACCGAAGATTTGGAAACATCTCCAAAAAAAGAACCACCCTACCCGGAGAGAAAAACCAAGCGTTTTTAGTATGAAGCCGTCTATGCTCATTTTGTATGGACGTTTCTGTTTAAGGGACGTGGCCTCATACTACAGTTGCATGAATCTCATACCGTAAAAGCATGAATTCTTGCAATCGTAGTATGCTGACGTCCCATGCATTTAAAGGTAGAAAGTTCATGCTCATATCATACAAATTTTATACAAATACTGCAGAAATTTACGCCTACAGCGCATGTAAATTCATTTACGAAATAAGTATGATTGTTCATACTTTAAAAGCTTGGTTTTTCTCTCCGTGTAAAGTGTATATATAGATTAAAAGCACAAAGTTTCATTAAATGTATTTGCTTAAGGCCTCAGCACAACTACTTCGCAAATATCGTTCGCGAATGCAAAGCATCAATTAGAAAAGGACACAACTAAATCTCAGTCCTTTTCTAACCCATGCATTGCTTTCGCGATCCAATAGTGCGTTGATATTTAATCCAAAGTACTAACGACGTTGCGTGGAATCGCTATTAGTACGACAGAAAAAGAGGGAAAAATGAGTACATTACACAGCCACACAAAAAAAAGTACCCGAGTTGAGGAATGAGACTACCCATTCCTTACGTATTTTGATGCGTTGAACACGAATCTGAAGTCTGTTTTGCTCCATCAGGTCTCAGTTTTGACATAATCTCAAAAAATATGGCGGATTTTATGTGACAAACAAACTTTTTTAAATAACGAGGGGGGTTTTTGGGGTCGCTGATTACGAATTTCATGTCAAATTTTTATAATTCAAAATGGCGGATCCAATATGGCGGACCAATTTTTTAAAAATTGAATTACAAAAAAATTTTGAATTATAAAAATTTGACATGAAATTCGTAATCAGCGACCCCCAAAAACCCCCAGATACCGCCATTTTGAATTTTCAAAATCTGACTTGAAATTTGTAATCAGCGACCCCAAAAACCCCCGAGTAATAAGATTCAAGCGAATCCCTCGTTATTTAAAAAAGTTTGTTTGTCACATAAAATCCGCCATGTTTTTTGAGGTTATGTCAAAACTGAGACCTGATGGAGCAAAACAGACTTCAGATTCGTGTTCAGCGCATCAAAATACGTAAGGAATGGGTAGTCTCATTCCCCAACTCGGGTACTTTTTTTTTGTGTGGCTGTGTTACCAATAGACTTCCAATCCCAATTGAAAATAATATTTAGAAAAAATTACTTGCGAATAACTTTATAATATATATCAGCAGGATTCTTTTCAGTTTCTTCTGCCATTTTCAGCATTTCTTCACGCGCTGATTTATCATTTTCGGGATTTTTCCTTTTCTTCGTACAAATTCTAAAATTGT
Organism: Leptopilina drosophilae; assembly: GCA_032873175.1. Classification (NCBI taxonomy): domain Eukaryota; kingdom Metazoa; phylum Arthropoda; class Insecta; order Hymenoptera; family Figitidae; genus Leptopilina; species Leptopilina drosophilae. The sequence goes on from CM065480.1 coordinate 28,065,226, forward strand.
GGTCTATTTCCAATTTTTCATTTTCGTCATATTTCGTTAACTTTGCAGGGCAACCTTTCTTTCTTTTCGAACATCTAAAATTAACATTCCTTTTATAGAAAAACACGTACTTTAAAAAATTATTTTTTATAGGTATAACTTGGAATAAAGTTATTTATTGCACAACGGGTCAAAATTGAAGTACACTCAATAAAATATATGCTGTCCATCCGGTTTGGACAATTTTTTCAAAAGTGGCTTGACTTTTATAAAAATGTTTTAAGTCTATGACGTATCTCAAATAAAGCGCTGAGCCAAATAAAACGGGAACGGAACGCAAACATGGGATAGAAAAGGGCAGAAGTATATTTGTCTTTTTCTATCACATGCACTGTAAAAAATTTATGGAGTTAACGGACTCGGAAGTTATATTTTTCGAGTTAAAAATTAACTCCAAAAGAAAGTTAATTTACTAACTCCCTTCATCAACACCCGTGCGAGTTATTTTTTTCATGGAGATTTTTTTTATCATTTAGGTGTTAAATTTTAACTCTCTTTATTGAACTCCCCTGGCATTAACTCTCCAATGGGTACGACTTTTATAGAATCCCCTGGGGAGTTAAAATATAACTCTTTTTTTACAGTGTGCTTACGTTCACGTTACTGTTTTATTCTACGTTGGGCTTAAGGCCTAAGCACAACTGCTTCGCGAAAGTCGTTCGCGAATCAATTGTGCGTTGATCTTGAGAGCAATGTCCATTTTCCGAGTTTGCGAGTTCCATTGATTCAATTCAATTGTTCAATTTTTATTGCTTTATGTTTTTTAGAAAGGAAAAGGATGTTTCTTTAGAAGGGATTAGAAAGGAATACAACTCAATGTATTAATAAAGCTAATGTTTCGACACATAGCAAATAAATTCTATTTGCAATAGAAACATTTGTATGTTTACAGATATTACGGCCGGAAAAGTTCAATAGTAGAACAAAAAGAATTAAAGACGCTATTCCGACGTTTGCAATGTATGCAACATGCAGTGTAATTTGCTTAATTAATCAAAATTTGTTTCAAATTATTGTTAAAATTTTTAATTTATAACTAAAATTTCAAGAAGCACGGTGAAGTCACCGTTTAGGAAAAAATTGGAAGCTATTGTGTTAATAAAAACAATTTTTAAAGGTTTGGAAAAATGAAAGCGAATTTACATAATAAAATAAATTTTGAGTTATTGATACCATTGTATTTAGATTCTATCAATCGATAAAATGATATTAATAACTCTAAATGTTTTTTTTATGTAAAGTACCTTCCATCATATCAAAACACATTATATATTATTGTCTTTTAAAATCTTTGTAATTTAAATTTTATGTTTTTTCCTAGTATTTTTATACATACAGTTCGTAATAAAAAGATTATTTTTGCAACAATAAAATGTAATTATTAATTGTTTTCCAGTTAATTTTAATATATATTATATTTACAAAATGTTTGTAAGTATACTGTAATATTCAAAACCTTACATAATATCGATTGATAGAATATAAATAGGAAGGTATTAATAACTCAAAATTTATTTTTATTATGTAAATTCCCTTCCATCGCGCCAGTACACACATTAATTTTTACAAAACTTTATAAATTATTTTCATTAACACAATAGCTTCCAATTTTTCGGGCCATAATATCAGTAAACGTACAAATTTTTTTACTACACTGAAAAAAATATATTTATGGTACTGCCATAAATATAGCCAATTCTGACATATTATATTGGTAGATATGATACTGCCATACAGTATTGCTGTTTCAGCCATACGCAGTGCAGAACAGCAATATGTATTTGAGAGACAATAATATGTATGCGGAGAACACGAATACTGTATTTTAAGAACAGCAATACAGTATTGCTGTTTCAGCTATACATCCTAACCATACTTGTATGTCAAAATTAACATTATCATTTTTTTCAGTGTAGAAATGCAATTTATTTGCTATGTGTCAAAACATTACCTTCATCAATACATTGATTTGTAATAACACAAAATATTTGTAAGAATCCGACGTTCAACATGACTCGAAATATGTTTTACGTCTAACGTTGTAAGCTTGCAAACTGTTAGTTTTCTTACAAACGTTTTCTTGAGCTACTAATTCATAAATTTACAATAAAAATGTTTTAAAACGAAAATTTCTCAACAAATCTGTTTTTTCTTTATATAAACAAATCAATTAATTAAATTTATTTGTCCTATAATACCTAAAAATTTTTCCACACTTATCTGGGTTGAAACGAAAACCTCCGTATGTTAATGACATTTTAAATGTAATAATAATAATATTACAATAATCTCTTCAAGATATTATTCAACAATAATAATGACGATGAATTAAATTAGGAATAAACAAAAAAAAAGTATTCTGTCAAGTAATTGAACACTATGAACATAGTTGAACCAAAATTGAAAAATGAGTTTCATTTATTTTCTTTACAAAACAGGTAAGTTCACAATTTTAAAAAATGATCAAGGTGAAGGCGTGCATTTCAGATAGTTTCTATACTAATAAATAAAATTGTTTATCAATTTTGCATTTCATTTAATTTTAATTACTTTTTATGTTTAGTAAAAGTAAGTTTCTTCTACTTTTTATGGTTGCAAATAATTAGACCAATTCCTGAAAAAAGTAAGTTTATAAAGAAAGACATATAAGTATATATCAGTTATTTTCTTTTTCCCAACGTTATACTTGTAAAACAAATTGTCAAAACTCATAACATTATCGACATATATGTAATAAAAATAAAATTTATAAAATAATGTCAGTCAAAATTAACTCTTTTTTTAAGGCTAAAAAAATTTTTTATGATATTTTAAAGTTCCTGTGAATTGAAAAAGTGTTAATTTCATTAAAATTATTTTACAGAATTTGTTTTTATTACATAATTATGTGTTTAAAATAATCTTGAATCGGCAAAATATTGAAAAGAAATTGAAAATTTTTTCTCTTACTCTAATGCCAATTTTACTTTCTGGACAATTTTTTACAGGTATAAACGCTCCATAAAGGCCAACGCAGAATAGAATCTTTAACCGGAACCGCAATCGTAACCGTAACCGTAAGAATGAGTTAAAGAAGGATAAACAATATACCTGTCCTTCTTTAACTCATTCTTATGGTTACGCTTACGATTGCGGTTCCGGTTAAAGATTCTATTCTGCGTTAGCCTTAAGGGTGCACCAAGTTGAAAAGGTGTTTCTGCAATAGGTTTAAAAGGAATTTGTTTTTTCTAATTAAAAGTAACTGCGCATTTTGCTTATACATGGAGTGTTCTATGTATATTACGTATGTAAATTACCTAAACAATTTCAAACACAATGTATTTTCTTATGGTGGTGTGGGGGTGAAATATGTAATTTACAAATGGAAAAAACCATGTAATTTACGTCAAAAACTCTTGAGTTACACGTAACTGCGCAACCCTTTGTAATGTATCTATTTGTCTGTCTTACTTCAATCCAAATTTTCCGTTTTGGACTTTTTTTCACAGAAAATATAAACGCTCCGTTATGGCACGGTCACACCTCAGCTGCCTGCCTGCCTGCGCAGGCAGCCGCCACGAGAGTGGGAGAGAGGAGACGAATAATTTAAATTGTCTGACTCTCTTACTCTTATGTATTGCCATGACGACCTGCAGGCAGGCAGGCAGGCAGCCGAGGTGTGACCGTGCCATTAAGGTTAGAAAACGCAATGAAAAACATCATTAGAGGTTTTGGACGTAAAATACCTAATTTTTTTACATAGTTTAAAATACGTATTTTACCCTCCTCCTAAAAAAAATATTCTGTGTATAAAACTATGAAAGTAAATTACGAGGTATTTTAGTGTAAAAAAACCACGAAAGAGTACAATCTCATGCTGGTAGAATAGTGGAGTAGTGTAATAGATTTGACCAATCAAAATAAGTGTTTAAAAAAATTCAGCCATCTAATTGGTCAAAACTGTTCCTAAGGTATTTTACGCGCCCAACCCTGCTCAGATCTACAGCCTGTCTGTATGCACATGCAGGCGCAATAAGGGGCTTTCTACAACAGCTTTTTTATCGACAAGAGAGCAAAATGCACTATGTAAAATAGTGTGAAAACGTTGCGCGCGCAACGTTTTTACACTGATTTCGATGAAAAAAAGCTGTTGTAGAAGCAGCCTAAGAGTGAGAAAGAAAAAAACATTTAATTTGAATTTTCTGTCTCCCTTAAGGCCCTTCTCCAATAGGTTCCTAAAACTCTGCGTTGCGTCTGCGTCAGTTGCTATAGCAACACATGCTAAAATCAACGCAACGCAGTCATTCGCAGACTTATGCAGAGTTTTGGGAGACGCATGATTTTCCCCTAATCGCCAAGTGGGCGAATGTTCAAATGATCGAATACCAAATCGTCGAATTGTCAACAAGTCGAATGCTAAAAACATTGAATCGGCAAATGGTCGAATCGTCATTCCGACTCTCTTACTCTTGTACATTACCATGACAACCTGCAAGCTGGTAGGCTGCCTGCAGAGGTGTAACCGCAGCTTTTTACTTTTATGTGTTACCATGAAAACCTGCCTGCAGGCAGGCAATCAGTAGTGCTGTGTGAGCGCCTTTAAGTGTAAACAAAACTTTTTAATGAGAAATTGTCTTTACGCTATTAATTAGTTATTAAAAACTTTGTTTTAATTTATTAAAATTACTAACAGACTGTGACATATGGGAATGATGAAAACAAAAATTATCCGTATAATTACTTTACACATCGAACCGGTTTCGGAAGTATAAATCGCAAAAATGTATCCTGTTCAAAAAATTATTTTCGTATAGCAGTTTGGATAAATTGTTTCAAACAACGTAAAATGCAGGAAAAAAGCAATTACTGTTATTAGGAAAGGTAAGAAGGCATTAAACCAATTATTGCTCTAAAATTGAACATTTTATTTATTTATAAACATAATACACGTAGAGGAAGTTAACCTAAGATTATGAAACTTCAAATTTTAGGCTACATTAATGTTTTTTTTATAAATTAAATATTTTTATTCTTTTAAATAAATTATTTTACAAACAATTAACTCTTATTTAAAAAAAATTAAAATCCTAAGTTCATCATGTAGAGATTGTAAAAATTTTAATAATTATTGCAATTCAACGTCAATGCGTTTAATTCAATAATGAAATCAAAACTTGTTTAAATCAAATAGAATCATTTTTTAAAAAATATTTACTCGCTCCAACTAAAAATTTCTCGCAGATAAGTCAATTATATCTTCGAACAAAATGTATATTATAATTATTGAATTGTTTATGTTAACCCTCCCGGTAAGAAGAGGTTGATTAAAATAGATTAAAATATATACAAATATCGCTAAATTCTGAATCATTTCAATGCCAAACATATGTCATTTTTGAACTTCCATGTTTTAATTCCTTTAAAGATACTTCATTTGCACACATTTATATTCTATTTAATTCTGTATACATTTTACTTCTTATTGGGTTATTAGAATTGAAAACAATTTTATTCTGTTTAATACCATAAAATTTGTAATCATTCGAATTTCATTTATGACTTAAATATTGCTGACACTTTAATTCATTTTAATGAAAAGTTAATAAAATGCATTAAAATGACTGCATAATGTTTAAAATTCAATATGCTTTTAATGCCAAACCAATGTCATTTTTGAAATTTTGTGTAAACATTTTAATCTATTTTAATCAACCTCTTCTTACCGGGCTCCATCAGTCGCATGGTGAGAAGTTTCCTCACCCAGTTTCTTTTGTTATTTATAACTTTTAAAAACAAAAAATTATAATTGCATACTCTCAGTACATTTTACAAAACTCTTCTTCTTTATTTTAAAACAATTTTTTTGAATTTTTGACGCAAAGTGAAGAAACTTCTCACCGTGCGACTGACCGCGTATACTCGATTTCATCTGTCATTAATTTTTTATTTAAATAATTAACAGAAAATCTCAATTTTCATCTGTGGTTGGAAAAAAGTCAAATGAAGAAAATCGTTTTCACTTCAAGAGGAAGGGACATCTTTTAAAAGAAAATTACTTCTGACAATCAACTCTTCATAATATATACGATAAAATGATTTATTAGGAGCTTCATTAGAAAAAAACGGAAAACTGAAGATCAATAATTCGTTCTAAATTTTATAAGGTAAAATTTCAAATCAAAGACAAATAATTTTAATTTTTTTAGTTATTTAATTGGATTTTTCTGAATTAGATACTATAATTAATTTAATTTTGACTAGCGCCTCCGACGGCCTTCGGCCATCTCCGTTGCTTTTGTTCTTCATTCATTGTGTTCATTCAATTTATTCAATTGAGCTGACGTATCAAAGAAGGGCACATAAACTCACCGCGCTGAAAAATGTTGGCCCCTGGACACTTAAAATTAAACTTTTGATTTAAACTGTTTATTATGCATATCCTTGTAGAAAATTTGATTGCGCATCTTTTTTTCTAATAAAATTTTTTTCTATCTATTATCGTTTTCGAAATAATAAAGAAAAACCATTTTTTTGAAAACATGAAATTTAATTAAATTTTTCACTTCAACTCGCGACATTTCAGTCAATTTTCCATATTTTCTAATGTCACAAAAACTAAATTACTCGTTGAAATATCCTGAGAATAATAAAAGAAGAAAAAAATTGTTTTCATTAAAAATAAAATTGTTATTAATTTTTTTCTGAACAATTGCAAAAATCGTGAAGTGCAATTTTCATGAGCTTCGTTTAACGGGCGAATTTTAAGCAGCAACAAACTTCCAGTGAGAAAGTTGTTTATTGAAGTCTAAAAAAGTTTTTTGGAAAGTTATATGACAATTGAATAATTAGTAACAAATTAGTGAATGTTTAAAATTGCACGCGCGGCTTAACGTGTGACGCCCGTTTGTTCAAAGAAGCTCGACAGCATAAGTCACAGTGTTGTTTCGCCTTTAGAGTTTAAGTAAATCAAAACAAACCTTCCGTTCAGCAGCTCGCGCAATTTTAAACACTCACTAGTTTGTTACTAATTGTTCAATTGTAATATAACTTTCCAAAAAACTTTTTTAGACTTCAATAAACAACTTTCTCACTGGAAGTTTGTTGCTGCTTAAAATTCGCCCGTTAAACGAAGCTCGTGAAAATTGCAAATGAAACCGTGAAAAACTTCACGGTTTTTGCAAATGTTCAGAAAAAAATTAATAACAATTTTATTTTTAATGAAAACAACTTTTTTCTTCTTTCATCATTCTCAGGATATTATAACGAGTAATTTAGTTTTTGTGACATTTGAAAATATAGAAAATTGACTAAAATATCGCGAGTTGAAGTGAAAAATTTAATTAAATTTCATGTTTTCAAAAAAATGGTTTTTCTTTATTATTTCGAAAACGATAATAGATAGAAAAAAATTTTATTAGAAAAAAAGATGCGCAATCAAATTTTCTACAAGGATATGCATAATAAACAGTTTAAATCAAAAGTTTAATTTTAAGTGTCCAGGGGCCAACATTTTTCAGCGCGGTGAGTTTATGTGCCCTTCTTTGATCCGGCAGCTCAATTTTTTTAATGATATAAAACCTTCATTTTTAGACGCATTAATATTCTCCATAATATGTGCATTTTTTTGTGTCAATTTAACGAAATTTTAATTAACAGAACAATTTTTATAATAAAATATCATTTACACACGAACTGGCATTTTAACAAATTTTTTTTTGTCCGAAACAACATTTTTATGTTTTGTCATTATTTCGAACTATCATTTGTCAAAACGACATTTTTACAATTTATCATTTTTTCTAAAATTAATACAGTAAATTTATATTTACAGGGCTCGGATTGTGCAACTTTTTTTTACTTTTTTGTAAAAAGATGCAACTAATCGACTTTTTCAAGATTTTTTTAGTAAAATGTGACTGAAATTTTGAAAATTTTCAGAAAATTAATGTTCAAAGAAAAAGTTTTGGTCAAAAAAATGTTCTCTTAAGTTTATTTCCAGATTTCTTTCAAATTTTTCAAAAAAAACATCAATAACTTCTTTTTTAAATAAATATTTAATTATTATTTCTCCATAAGAATTAAAAATCTTCAAAAGATTCAAATTCAAACCTTTTCGAAATTAAACTACCTAATGATAATTAAAGATTAAACTAATTAAAGATGACCGAGTGATAAAAATAAATAAAATAATTAAAATTCTGCCGAGAATTTTATTACTTTTAAAAATAATTGATTTACTACGATGAATTTTATTATTTATAAAATTTTGACGAGAAATTTAAGAAAAATTTTTAAATGTTATTAAATTTTTGCGAAGAATTTCATTATTTTTGAATATAAATGAATTAAACAAATATAGAGAAGAGTTTTATTATTTATAAAGATAATTGAAATTAAGACAGACGTTTTATAATTTTTTTTAAATAATTGAATTTTGGAAAACAATTTTATTATTTATAAAAAGAATTGAAATTTTGAACAAATTTTTTTAAAAAATGTTACAAATGCCTATTTAAAATTTTGCCATGAATTTTATTTAATTTTATTAAATATTGTTCCAGATTGTTTGATGTTAAAGTATGCGTTGGCGAGAAATGTGAATGTTTTTACAATTTTGACAATTTCGTGTTTTCTATTAAGCTAGGCATATTTATCATAAAAACATCTCGAAATGGATTGATGGACATTAAAAAATCTATAAAAAAATTTTTTTAATTGAATATTGAAGTTAATATAAAATAAAATCTTATTCTTTGCATCAAGACGAATCGATTGGTATACATATATAAAGTATACATTGTATTTGAATTTATAGAATTAAACATAATTAAAACCAATTGTCGGTTTCGCGGATAATCACCCCTATGTTTCTAAAAATGTAATATATAACTATATATAAAGCATAAAATTTTTATTATTATTAAATAACAAATAAAATTTTTTCCAATGGATTTCTTCCCAAATAAAACACTACATATTTCTTTGTAATTTAGACTATTCAAAAAATATAAACCGTATCTTGAAAAAAATGTATTACTTAATTAAAAAGATTATTAAACTCTTTTACAAAATATAAGTAATGAAAATTGTTATCTACTTATTATAAAATAAAAAAACGATTAATCAATTTCTCATTATACCACTGTCCAGACAGCACGTAAGCTTGTAAGAAGCTTGCCACGCAATACTGCCAAGCTTGCACGGCAAGATTGCCGTAAGCTTACCTCAAGCTTAAAATGTCCCACCTGTTACAAGGTTACACTGTAAGTTTGCCTCAATGTTGGTCAGTAAGATTGCCGTAAGGTTACTGCAAGATTACATTAAGGTTGCAGCAAGATAACAAAAAAATTGCTGCAAATTTTAAAATCAAAAAATTTCTAAGTTTTTTTTTAGCTTTTTTAAACACAAACACAAACATTTGGAAAATCTTACTGAGCAACATTGAGGCAAACTTACGGTAATCTTACAGTGTAACCTTGTGATAGGTGGGATATTTCATAAAAAATTATTATTCTCTAAATAATATATATTTTTTAAAATAAAAAAAGTTACCTTGTAATGAGAATCAAAAAAACTATTTATTTTTCGTAACCAAAATAACTCGTTGTATCAAACTGAATGCAACTTTTGTTAATTAATTTATATAATTGTTCCAACTTTTATAGTTACAGTAAACATCAAATTTATAGACAAAATAATTTTTTTAATAAAGATACACTACCGTCGACAACTACGAGAAACATTTTGCAAACTGAAAAAGATTTTGCTTCATTTCTACAACTGTGCCACAGTATAGGGTTATAAACAACGTCCGAAGAAAACTGATAATTAGTTTCATAAAAAGATTTGTATTTACATATGCCTTGTACAATGGACAAATTTTTCACCAGTTACATGTTGCTACGTAAATATAAAACAAATCTTGAAACTTGAATTGTTAGTTTGGAATTGACGACAACTAAGTGAAAACAATCAAACATCGCTATGATAGCAGAGGAGTAACGGCAAACAGCAGAGGATGTAGAACATGTTGTTAAAAGTAGAAAAAAATCTACTTAATTTGAATTTTTGCAGGTAAAATGAACATTCAATTAAAAGAAATAGAAAAACCAGAAAATTATTAGCCTTAAAAGAAATAAATGTAAGTAATTCTAAGAGAATTTTTCTTTCTTTTCAGAGTTCACAACCTTAATTATCTACAGAAGCTGCATAGCATTTCAAATGGCGTTGACCGAGTAATTGACAAGGATGTCAAAAAGTGCAACTATTGTTTTCCTATTTCAACTTGAATACTAAATTCTTTTCAGAATTAAAGTTTTTACAACACGGAAAGAAATCTGGTAAAATAATATCAGTTGAGAAACCGATAGAGTTTTAGTATCAGTAGGCCAATGGAATTTAACCATCTAACGTGAGTAATATTAATATGAAAACATGAAAATATTTTAAAAGAGATTCAGATGGAATTGCCGAAAAAGCCAGTTGTAAAAGTTCCATCCATTTGATGTGAAAAATGCTAGCGGGCCTTATTACAGTTTAATCACAAGTCACCCGTTACTATCCCATTGTCCACAATTTATTTTTAGGCCGAGTTTGTAAAACACAAAATAATAATTATATCCCTGCATGTACACACACACACACACACACACGAACGTTAGCGCTCGTACCTCACAGTCACTCAATGTATCGCTTGTGTGTATGAGTTCATGCAGGTATATAAAGGTTAGTTTGTGTTGTACAAACTCGGCCTGAAAATTAATGGTGGCCGATGGAATAGTAACAGATGACTTGTAATAGAACTGTAATATGGCCTACGAGCATTTTCCACAACAAATAGATGGAAATTTTACAACTGGCTCTTTCTTGATTTCTATCTGACTGTCTTTTCGAATATTTTCATATTTTCATATTAATATTACTCGCGTTATATGATTAAATTCCATCGGCTAATTGATTCGAAAACTCTATCATTTTCTCAACTGATATTATTTCACCAGTCCGTGAAATGTGAAATTGACATTTAAAAATTTAAATAAGCCAATTGAATATTAAAGAACATTCTAAGTAAATGTTAAAATGTCATTCGTAAAAAATATTTAAAGTTTCCTGCAATTCATATCCTTTTCAAACTATTAAAATCATTAGGAAAATACTCTTCTTTATATCCAATTCGTCTTTATTATCGGCTGTCAATTTAAATATTTAATTTTTGCAACTTTGAGCTGACTATAGACTCCCTAAAATAAAATTCAAATTTAAATGTAATTTTCCCACTTTTTGACGTGTTTGTAACTTACTCATGAAACACCAATTCCATTATCGAGTGGAAAACTAGAAGAATGCAAATACAATTTTTAAATAGGTACAAAATTTAATTTTTTGGCTCTTAAAAATGTCCAACTCTTTAATTTTAAAGTTTAATTTATTACTTATCAAAAATATTGCCATATTATTTTAAAAATACATTTATTGTATATTTATTTTTGCAGAGTAAAAAAATTTAATTTTTATTCAACAACTATAACTCAATTTCAACCATCAACAAAATATAAAGGAGGAACAGTTCAATTACCAATTGCCAAAAAATATCAGTTGTTTCAAGTAAGATTATTAATGGATATAAATGATTTTCTATGTTCCACATTTAACATTGAATGTGTTTTTAAAATTGTTTTTTTATTTTATGCATTACATTTAATTAAATAATTAACTTGTAAATTATTTTATTTTTAAAGTTTGAAAAACATTTCTCTCCATTTCCTGGTTGATCCTGTGAAGCGATGTAAATTAGGAACAACGTCTGAAGAAAACTGGTAATTAGTTTCATAAATAGATTTGTATTTACATATGCCTTGTACAATGGACAAATTTTTGACCAGTTACATGTTGCTACGTAAATATTCAACAAATCTTGAAACTTGAATTGTTAGTTTGCAATTGACGACAACTCAATGGAAACAATAATTTATCGCTGTGTGAGCATAGGAGTAAGGGCAAAGAGCAGAGGATATAGAAGCGGTTAATCAACAATTATCGTTTTAAAGAATAAACACTTGTCAATGCATTTTCATTGTTTAAGGTAAATGTTTAATTGAATGTATGTAAATTAATTGTTAAGTCTTGTAAAGAATTTTACAATTAACTCTACATCGACAAAATTCATCTTACAATTATTTTTCGCCGTTCAGAAATCATTATACTTTATATCCTGCCTGTATCTGTGAGATCATTTAAACAGCTGACATTTACAGAATATTGATAATTAGTTTTAAACATAGATTTGCTTTCTCTGTATTCCTTGTGCAATAGTCAAATTTTTGACCAGTTACAAGTTGCTACAGGGATTTGTGGCAAATCTAGAAGCTTGAATTATTTGTATTACTAAGCAACGATTTAAGATGAACAAACAAAGAAAACAGTTCGTGTAGAAGACATTTTTCTGTAGATTGTAAAGGGGTAATTTTTAAACAATTAACTATTACAAACGTATAAATAAATGTGTATGTCTATACTTACCGGTAAATAGTAGTTAGAAAAGTCATTTCAATTTACAAATTCTCTTGATACACAACTGATTAGTGAAAATACAATCAAGTTGAAACACTGCATACTTAATTTAATTTATTAAAAAATTTATTTTTCTATAATAAAATATTACTGAACTTGTTTTGTTAATTAAAACTAATTTATTTCTATTTGTAGTTGGCTTACAAAAAATCTGAATCACTTACCACAAACTGCAGCGACTCTAAATATCAAAAGACGTTCCAAAAATATCCTTCCAAGGCACTTTAATTCCATTGTTCTTCTACTCTACAATTTCTATAGAAAGCAGAGTTTAAATGAAAAGACTGCCACTACCATCTTTATTTCGTGTGGAAGAAAAATTACAACAATAGACAGAAACAACAACAGTGAAATCTTCCAAAATAAAGATAAGAATAAATTTTAACTTCATAAAACTACTAGCTATAAGTGTACCACTATTTAAAAAAACTATAAATACACTATTAAAGAAATTAAATTAAATTTAATTTAATTAAAAACTTTCACAAATTAAAATTAATGTAATTCTCATCGGTATTTCACATTAAAGGAACAGATTCAAAATATTTGTACACAGACTCAGTGCAAATTAAATTGCACTTTTTGTGACAAACTTCCTGAAGCGGACGACAAAATGACACCTAGTGCCCGGATACTAGGTCTCAGGATGTTGCTCGAAGTCTTCACAGCCTCAGCGCAAACTAATTTGCACTTTTTGTAACAATCTTCCTGAAGTGGACGACAAAATGACACCTAGTGCCCGGATACTAGGTCTCAGGATGTTGCTCGACGTCTTCAGAGACTCAGTGCAAATTAATTTGCACTTTTTATAACCAACTTCCTGAAGCGGACGACAAAATGACACCTAGTGCCCGGATACTAGGTCTCAGGATGTTGCTCGACGTCTTCAGAGACTCAGTGCAAATTAATTTGCACTTTTTATAACCAACTTCCTGAAGCGGACGACAAAATGACACCTAGTGCCCGGATACTAGGTCTCAGGATGTTGCTCGACGTCTTCAGAGACTCAGTGCAAATTAATTTGCACTTTTTATAACCAACTTCCTGAAGCGGACGACAAAATGACACCTAGTGCCCGGATACTAGGTCTCAGGATGTTGCTCGACGTCTTCAGAGACTCAGTGCAAATTAATTTGCACTTTTTATAACCAACTTCCTGAAGCGGACGACAAAATGACACCTAGTGCCCGGATACTAGGTCTCAGGATGTTGCTCGACGTCTTCAGAGACTCAGTGCAAATTAATTTGCACTTTTTATAACCAACTTCCTGAAGCGGACGACAAAATGACACCTAGTGCCCGGATACTAGGTCTCAGGATGTTGCTCGACGTCTTCAGAGACTCAGTGCAAATTAATTTGCACTTTTTATAACCAACTTCCTGAAGCGGACGAAAATTGACACCTGGTGCCCGGATACTAGGTCTCAGGATGTTGCTCGACGTCTTCACAGCCTCAGCGCAAACTAATTTGCACTTTTTGTGTCCAACTTCCTGAAGCGGACGACAAAATGACACCTAGTGCCCGGATACTAGGTCTCAGGATGTTGCTCGACGTCTTTAGAGACTCAGTGCAAATTAATTTGCACTTTTTATAACCAACTTCCTGAAGCGGACGACAAAATGACACCTAGTGCCCGGATACTAGGTCTCAGGATGTTGCTCGACGTCTTCAGAGACTCAGTGCAAATTAATTTGCACTTTTTATAACCAACTTCCTGAAGCGGACGAAAATTGACACCTGGTGCCCGGATACTAGGTCTCAGGATGTTGCTCGACGTCTTCACAGCCTCAGCGCAAACTAATTTGCACTTTTTGTGTCCAACTTCCTGAAGCGGACGACAAAATGACACCTAGTGCCCGGATACTAGGTCTCAGGATGTTGCTCGACGTCTTCAGAGACTCAGTGCAAATTAATTTGCACTTTTTATAACCAACTTCCTGAAGCGGACGACAAAATGACACCTAGTGCCCGGATACTAGGTCTCAGGATGTCGTTCGACGTCTTCACAGACTCAGTGCAAATTAATTTGCACTTTTTATAACCAACTTCCTGAAGCGGACGAAAATTGACACCTGGTGCCGGGATACAAGGTCTCAGGACGTCGTTTCGCCTTGAAAATTGTTTATACCATATGTTTGTCAGGATCACGATTACTCATGTTTGAAATATCTGCCCGTATAGTAAACCACCAGAATGCATAAAAAAAGTTCTAAGTCCATATAATTATTTTGCACTATTGCTTTTTATTAATAATAAAAAATAATCAAAATATACTCACTGCTTCTTTAAATTTTAATTAATAAATAATAACACTAAAAATATTCAGTTTATGTTCAATAAATTAATTTTATTTTATTTGTTCAATAAATAATTGGGAGAATGTCCTATGCTCTCGATATCAGTCATTATTAGTTATTATTAGGTTATAATGGTTATAACAAACAACGTAAACAAATAATCGAAATTTGTCGCAGTCTTTTTCGGCTAAAAAAAGACATAAATCTAAGTTTGTTGTCTTCGTTCAGTTCACGTTTTATCATTGTTTATTTTATAATTTAAAATTTCAAATTTCATTTGTTATATTTTATTAATAATAAAATCTATAACTTGTTACATCCAAAATTGTGTCTACATTCTAATTTTCTCTTAATAAAATATTATTTAAATTTACAGTTGCAATTCATGAAACCTATACTTAGTATTTAATAAACCAATATTTATTGTTTATAGAACTTATAACTTATCATTAATAAATCATACTGAAGACAGAAATAAGGAGAAATTTAATATATGCAAAATAAAACTGTCGGGATTACCTTAAATTTAAAAAAAAATCAAGTGATCGGGTTTACCCCGAGGGGTGAGCGGATTTACCCTGAAAAAATGTGATGTTAAAATTTGGTATATGTGTATTAAAATTTTTTCCTAAGTAAAACTAAAACAGATAAATCAAAAATTCTTTTTTATTTTGTTAGTAGAAATCATAAGTTTAAAAATTATATAAATTAACTTGGAATTAGAGAATAATTTCCTAGGTTTTTACTGTTCTGAAAAAAGTGAGCTGGTTTACCCCAGTCTCCCCTATTCTATGCTGTTTGCCCAAGAAAACATTTCAAAAATTAAATTTTTTTTAAATATTAATAATCTTTTATATAACATTATTACATATATATAAATGGAAAATTAATAAAAAATTCATTTTCCTGTAGTTTTTTAAAACAGTTGTTACAATATTCTTTGGATTTAATGTAAAGAATTTCTTTTTCCAGATCAGTCTAGTTTGAAATTTATTGATTAGTCGTAATTGTACAAATAATCTATTATTATTGATTATGACTCTGTGTTTTAAAAAATTGAGTGTTTCTTCTGATGGTGTCAAGTACGGATAAAGGAGTAGTGAGGAGGAGGAATGTATGGTCCAAGCAGGTCCTCTTCTTTCTAAAGCCAGCCTGCCATTCCGGAAGTAAGTGGGATTCCTTGGCCCAATCCACCAATCTATTTGCTATTATTTGAGTGAAGATTTTTGTTGTATTATTTACCAGGGCTATGGGGCATTGAGAAAAAAAGTCGGAATTTTTATGCTCTCACCCCCCGGACTTGAAGTTTACAGAAAAAACCTCTTTTTGCGTAATAAAATAATATTAACCCGTTCCACAAAGGCCCCAAAGTTTCTTATGTATTTTAAATGAGAAAAAACCATTTTTCGTAAATATAATTTAAAATCTAGAAAATTTTTTTATTTTACTCGGTTAAGGATGTTTTTCTTCTAGAGTGATTAGGGAATAAAATCGTTTTACTTATTTAACAATTTTTTTTTATTTTTTAAAAATTCTCAAAAAAGCAAAAAACGGTTATTTATTATTTTTTATTAATTATTATCATTTATTTCTCATATATTGTAATACAATTTGGTTAAAGAATCTATCAACAACAGAAAGTATTACAATATAAAGTAAAGTAAGTAGATTTATTATCATAAGTAAAGGTTTTATAAAAAGTGTGATTTCTTACGCAATTATGAATTCTCGTGTTCTAAATCTAAAGCATTTGATTTTTAACTGTAACTTTATTGCTTTTATGAAACTGCTTGCGGTACTCCGCTACTACATGAAGTCAATATGAAGAACGTTAATCGAAAAAATAAATATATATAAAAATCGATTTAAATATCCTCTGTATTCAGTAGAACTAAATTTTGGCAGGTTTTATAAAATCATCTAAAGAAGTTAGATAATTATTCAAAATAATTCGTTTTAATCTATAAACAAATAAAAAATTATTTATTATTTATGGATATATTCTTAAAGCAAATTGTATTACAATAGATAAAGAAAATGATAATAACTAATAAAAAATAATAAATTACTGTTTTTTTGCTTTTTAAGAATTTTTCAAGAATAAAAAAATATAAACAATAAAAAAATTTGTTAAAATATGTAAAAGAATTTTAATCCTTAAACACTCTATAAGAGAAATATCCTTAACCGAATAAAATAAAAAATTTTTTCTAGATTTTATATTAAATTTACGAAAAATGGTATATTTCTCATTTAAAATACATAAGAAATTTGAGGGGCTTTGAGGCATGGGTTAATATTATTTTATTACGAAAAAACAGTGGTATTTTTTTCAATAAACTTCCATCCTGGGGGGTGAGAGCAAAAAAATTCTGACTTTTTGTTTTTTGGACCACCCTAGTCTATAGTTTTCAGGTTTATCTGGTTTTCCCTTTTTGTAAATTATTTTGAGATTGAATTTCCCCATTCTGTCGGACCGGTTTCCCTTTCGAGAATTTTATTAAATAAAGTGTTTAAATATAATATTAAGTTTCCCGGTAAATATTTCAAAAATTCATACGGTCTCGGAGCTTTATTGTATTTAATTTTTTTGAGGTACTTAAGGGTTTCTTTTAAAGTAATTTCTAAGTCTAAATAAGGATTGTTTAGGGTTAAAGTTTCTTTAATGTTATTATCTTCGTTCTCTACAAATTAGCAAGATTCAAAATAGTCCTCCCACTTCCCCAACTCGATATAATCTTTACTCGGTGTTATATATTTGAAAAAATGTTTTAGTTTCCAAAATTGGTTAGTTTCTTTAGTTTTAGATATTTGGTTTTGAATGTTTTTTATAATAATATTTTTTTCTTAAATTTTTTTTATAAGGGAAGAGGTTCGGTTGTGGTCATGGTTCAGTTGTGGACACCCACGCAGAAATTTTGACAGAAATGAGATTTGTATAATCTGGCATATATCACGTATATGTTATGACCTAACATAGTTTTCTATGCGAATATAAAAATGATTAGACAATTTCGCTTTTTTACTATATATAAATTAATTTTTCGACCCGATGAATATAACAAAAATGTATTTTTAAACATTGTTAATTGTTCAACAAATCAAAGTAAATTAATTAAAATAATAAGTTCAATGCGTATTTACACAGTAAATATGTTATATTTTATGATCCAATACCAAGTATCACAAAAATCTTCATAAGGAAAATTTTTTTTATGATATTTTAAAATGATCGTCAAGTTTGCTTGTGGGCATCTAAATTGATTCGGTTGTGGACACTAGTCTTATTTTTAATAAATCGTGAAATATCGTTGTCAATATAATCATAAGTAAATCCTTACAACATTTAATAGTGTTTTATGAATTTTAAAAGTTTCGTGGTCCAGCACGGAAATTAATATAATGAGACTTTGATGTCCGTACGCCGTTCGCAGTTATAGTAATTGTAGTAATTGGGCAGTTAGGGTTCAGTGTGAGAAATCTTATATGCCCTTACATGGGGAGCATGTATTGTCAAAATTAGAAGAAATCATTCTTATGTAGTTAATGAATGGTTACTTCATTAATTTTTTTGCATTTTAAATAGATTTTTCAAGAGATTTTACATGGGGAGCATGTATTGTCAAAATTAGAAGAAATCATTCTTATGTAGTTAATGAATGGTTACTTCATTAATTTTTTTGCAATTTAAATATATTTTTCAAGAGTGCCCATAACCGAACCAAAATTTTTTTGTTAGAAAAATGTCCAATTTATTGAAGTTTAAATAAAATTTTTCTGGTCAACGGAATCAATTTATTTTCTTCACGAGTAGTTACATACGGTCCCTAGGTTTAAATACATATACATATGTTTGCTTAATATCTACAAGGTAACAAATTATGAGTAAAAAACGAAACTATGCCCACAACCGAACCTATTCCCCTATTCTTTTTTCGCTGTTTCATAATTCATTAGACATGTTGGGTGGAATTTTTTCCTCTTGCATTCAATAAATATTTTTTTAAATTTCTTTTTACTTTTTTACATTCTAAGTCAAACCATCTTTTTCTATATTATATTTTTGGAATTTATTTGGTAATTTTTTCATTTTAGTTTTTGATGCGGCTTTTTTTATAGAAAATATTAAATCGTCAAAAATTTCATCAACTGTTTTAAACTTATACATGTTAGTTGGGTATTTAATGATTTCTTGAGATAATTTACTATTCTATCCATTCCATTAATAATATGGTTCTTTGTTCAGGTCACTTCCAACCATAATTTCGCTATCTGGGTATTTTAAGGAGATGTCATAGATAGAATTTTTAAATTTATTTTTAAATATAGAAAATTTCGTTTAATGGGCTTAAATATACTATACCTATAATCACACTGAAAGATAGATTCATGACCTGTACAAAAATAAAGGCTTAATCGACACAAACTTGTACTACCTTATAAATGTATGAGTTTGCAAAGATTAATAAGCCCCCCTTGCTCTTTCTTTGTTGAAGTCCTTCGTCGCCTTGCTGTGAATCACTTGGCAGTCGTAGTTCTTGAAGAAAACCGCGAGTTTCGGAATAGATCCGAGCCACGTCTGACTGACGCAAACAATGTCCTTGCCATAGACGTAGTCAAAAATGTCATCCAAGTTGGCAATACCTCTTGCTTTCAAAAAAATTACAGTATGTGATTTTTTGGTTCTGGTGCCGGTGATGTTTGTTTTTTTATTGAGTGTAGATTATTTTCGTTTCTGTTTTTCTTGAAAGTAATTTTTTTATCGTGAGTTTTTTAATTTTATCTCTCTTTTTGTTTCTGGTCTCGTTATCAGTTTTGATGTTTTTAGGGGTACGTGACCTTTTTCTGCTATTGCTAGCTGTTGAAATCAATAATGATGTTGAGCATCCTCTATCTGAGTCATTCTCTTCTTCAAGATTAATTTTGAATTTATTCCTGTTGCTCATCATCTTTTGAATATCACCTAAGTTCTAATCAGTACCTTCTATGCATAGTTTGGTGCCTTTAATCTTAGATTTTTTTCCCTATTCAGTAAGAGTTTGCTGGAATGTCCTTAGTTCTCTTCTTATACGTTGCTCTTTTATCTGATCTTCTTTGATTTCCATTTTACTCTTGTTAAAAATTTTTAAGACAGTATCTCGTAGATTCTGGTTCAGCACTGATGAAAAATTTTTTATAAGGAAATAATATTATAGAGAAAGATATTATTCGAGCGATCCTTTATTAAAATGCTTTCCAGCCTGTCTTCTAGAATTTTTATTTTCTCTTCAAGCCTGGAGTTTTTTTTCTAGCATTTGCTGTTTTTTTATAAGTTTTCAACTCCTTCAGTATCTCTTCCTCCGATAATTTTATAGCCATTAGTCATCTGAATTACCCCAATTTTTGTGTCCTTCACATCGGTTTAAAGTGCTACTATCAGGGACATTATTTCATCGTTCGACGTCATACTGGAAAGAGCACAGCAGCACTAGCACTTCCACTCACCTTTTTTACAAATACATTAAAATAAGGATTTGTAACACTGTTTCTATTTTTTTCTTACTTTTTATCAAATGTACCCACATAGCACAAAAACTTCCAGGAAGTTTCCCTTGGCAACCATAGGGAGTTACCCTTGGTAACTTTCTGGAAATTTCCAGGAAATACAATAATGTCCGCCGGTTAGAAGCTTCCCATGGAAACTTCCTGAAGACTTCCTAGAAGGTACCAGGAAGTTTCCAAAAATGATTAAAAATTTTTTAAATGAAATTATTATTTAAAAAGGTTTAAAACACTAAATTATTCAATTATTTAATCCAAACAAGTGACGATTTAGTTAAGCGAATAAAGTGCTATCCCAGCAGCTCACTTCGAGGGCTATGCTATGAGACTTGGGGTTCGAGTCTGCCTTACTCTCATGTGTGCTGTAGTTGTGAAGATCATTTTTTTAATTAAACCCACATGTGACGCGATCTGAAGAAAGGGACCTTAGAAGCAAAAAAGTATAGGTTATCTTTGCAACTTTTTAAATGAAAATACAAAAAAAGGATTTACTGCCAATGTAAATAATTGATTTTGAAGTTTTCTTTATAATTGAAATATTTTATAAACACTAATTTTAAGTTTCAATAAGTGATAAAAAACTTTTAATCGAGAAAAAATGGCGCAAACATAACCTTAAATTGATTTGCTTCTAAGGTCCCTTTCTTCAGATCGCGTCACACATTTTATTTTAAAACAATGCGAAATTTAAAAAATTTAAATTTTTTAAACCTTTTTAAATAATAATAATTTGATTACTTGCAGATGTCAAAATACAAAATAGAATTATTAAAACACTTTTTCCATTATAGACCGTTTTATAATAGGGGAGGGTGATCCTATAAAAAATTCGTCAGTGCCATCAATCGAACACTTTCACAACACCAACAACTGGGACACAGGTTTTATCAATGCGTTTGATTTCATTTTGGAGATTCAAGCTATAATATATTTTAGCATTGGTTAAATTAATTTTTGACCTATACAGAATTGGAGATAATAGTGTTTTTTAAATAAAGGAAAATTTTAACGAAATTAGTTTTGATTGTATATGACTTTAAGTTCAACGCACAACATTAAAATTAAGTTGATTTCATTTATATAAGTGATTGGCAAAACATTTTGTGAAAATAGTGGGGGTGGTCCGAAATCGACCCTCAAGGGGTGATCCCAACCCGACCCCCATATTTTTACATTGTAATTGTTTATTCTCTTCTTTCTTATTGTTCACATGAAGTGAGGATAGGTTTTGCATATCTACTTTTATTTTTTAGGATTTTATGAAATATTTTACTAGCAAGTACAGAAACGAAAAAAGATGAATAACAAATTTCGTGTATATTTAACTAAAAATAGGACGAAAATTAAAACAGGCAAAACCATTGCTGCTATTGTAGTAGAAATTTATACACTGTTTAACAATTTATATTTATTATCATTTCAAAAAAGGCTGTCAAATTTCTTTAAATAAAGTGATAATATTAATTCAAGTTTAACTATGTCAACATAACTTTTAAACAGAAATAATTTCGGAGTTAAGTTACTAATGACTCATTTATTAACCTTTTTGTTCAGAAAAAGGTCTAAAAATGTATTTAAATTGAGTCAAAATAATTTAACAGTTCATTGCAGACTGTTGAATTGATAATTACTATCAGAATTTGATATCTTAATTTTTCTTGAGATTTCCCCCCCAAAAAAATGGGGGTCGGTTTCGGACCTGCCATTTTGAGAAAGTTAAAAACGTAAATTTTCGCTTTTTCTTTAGATCTTTTATTACTGACAATCAGAAACCTCGTCAAATGTCAGAAAACATTGGACAATATGTAGTTCTTTTTCTCAAAAAAATTTTAACGAAAACAAAGAAACACATTTTGGGCTCATTTTTAGCCTTTGCACTTTAGGGGGTCGGTATGGGACCACCCTCCCCTAATAAAATACGTTTAAGGATAAAAAGTAAGTACTTACAACAGTACATTTAATCAATTTCTATTTAAATTTGTACACATATGCGCAAAATGCACAAATCGGTACACGTGCACAAATAGGAACATTTATCTTATAATTCATTACATTTCACGAACAAAAGTTAATATGCAACTTTAAATATGATTTACTTGACTCATTTCATAAAGTATGCACAATATATTGAAACAAGGAGGAAAGTAACAGCGTGTTACTTTTCTCCTCACTCTCCTTCTCCAAAAAAAGTTAAAATTACACAATACTATTACGCGTAATTTAGAAATACACTATTACAACTTAAAGGCAGATAATCAAACTACGAAAATCAGAGAAGCACATTTTATAAAACTGTGTGTTTACAAAAATATGAGGTTTTTAAAATTGAAAGAAAAACTTAATTTTGACGTATTTTTGTAAAGTCACGTCATCGGTGGACTTCACCTAACCGGAAATTCTCTTGCACACTATGAAGAATTTGTAGGGGGTACTACTGACTAAAAAAATTTAGACTCTGTATTTTCGCTAATTTGTTTAAAAGCTATTATCGTTGTTACTTTCCTCCTCGGTCACCCCTATTTTGATTTAAAAGAAAAAACTTATGTTATTAATGAAACTTAACAAATTTGTTTCTATTTACCCCAAGTGACCCTTATACTTTATATTTATTTACATAAATTTATTTGCCATAAAGTAAAATAACACTACATTCCTTTTAATGAAAATAAAATTTTTTTACATTA
Organism: Leptopilina drosophilae; assembly: GCA_032873175.1. Classification (NCBI taxonomy): domain Eukaryota; kingdom Metazoa; phylum Arthropoda; class Insecta; order Hymenoptera; family Figitidae; genus Leptopilina; species Leptopilina drosophilae. The sequence goes on from CM065480.1 coordinate 28,088,337, forward strand.
CGCGCACATTTCAACCAATGACTGCAAAGATGGAAAGCATGCGTAGGGTCAGCTGTGTACTCTGAAAAAAAAAGTTCTATTAAATCAAATGGCTCCATGCTATTGAATTCCCCGTTATTGATTCAATGAGACATTTATCAATCGAAAGTATATTTCTTAAATCGAAAAAATAAAATTAATTAAATTAAAAGTACGGAACTGTAGACATAATGATATTGTGCAAATTGTTTACATGGTTTTTCTATATATAGCAACAGAATAATTTAGGAGAATAGGTTCGGTTGTGGGCATAGTTTCGTTTTTGACTCATAATTTGTTGCCTTGTAGATATTAAGCAATCATATGTATATGTGTTTAAAGCTAGGGACCATATGTAACTACTCGTGAAGAAAACAAAATTGATTCTTTGACTAGAAAAATTTTATTAAAACTTCAATAAATTGGTCATTTTTCTAGCAAAAAAATTTTTGGTTCGGTTGTGGGCACTTTTGAAAAATCTATTAAAAATGCAAAAAAATTAATGAAGTAACGATTCATTAACTACATAGGAATGATTTCTTCTAATTTTGACAATACATGCTCTCCATGTAAGGGCATATAAGATATCTCACACTGAACCTGAACTGCCCAATTACTACAATTACTATAACTGCGAACGGCGTACGGACATCAAAATCTCGTTATAATAATTTCCGGGCTGGACCACGAAACTTTTAAAATTCATAAAATACTATTATTATTATTGTTATTATTATTTTTATTATTATTTATTATTATTTTATTATTATTATTATTATTAAGGAATTACTTATGATTATATCGACAACGATATTTCACGATTTATCAAAAATAAGACTGGTGTCCACAACCGAATCAAATTAGATCCCCACAACCAAAGTTGGCGATCATTTTAAAATATTATGAAAAAAATTTTCCTTGTGAACATTTTTGTGATACTTGGTAATGGATCATAAAACATAACATATTTACTGTGTAAATACGCTTTAAACATATTATTTTAATTAATTCACTTCGATTTGTTGAACAATTAACAATGCTTAAAAATACATTTTTGTTATATTCAACGTGTCGAAAAATTAATTTATATATAGCAAAAAACGGAGTTGTCTAATCATTTTTGTATTCGCATAGAAAACTACGTTAAGTCATAACATATACGTGATATATGCCAGATTAGACAAATCTCATTTCTGTCAAAAGTTCTGTGTGGGTGTCCACAACTGAACCATGCCCACAACCGAACATCTTCCCCTATTGTTTCTTTGACAATATCCATTTCAAGCATCTAATAGATAAATTTAAAGAAAGAACGTGTAAATTGGAATCAAATGAAAAATTGTTTGCTCCAAAGAAACGTGCTATGGAAAACGAGAGCACATGCTTTTGGCTCAATGAGTGGTGCTATTGCGGACTGCCTATAGCATATGCTAAGACAATGGGAAGATTAATATAAGTTAATAGTTGTTTCAACTCAATTAAAAATTAACTTCTTGGTCGAATTTCACATTTTTTTTATCAAGAATATGTGTTCTTGATCCAAAGAAAATTCTTCTTCTCCCAAATATACTATGTCGAGAAAATCGTTTTCTTGAATCAATTATTATTATTATTATATATATTAATCTCCGTATTCTTTCATTCATTCTGTCCGCAAGAATTCCGTCCGCCCTCCTGCTGTGCTTTTGATGACAGAGAAGAGTTGGAGAGAGAAGTTTGTCAGAGTATATAAGAGAGAAAACATGATACAGAGAAGGAGTGGGATGTATCGTCTTTTCATTCAGTTTAGAGTAGAAGCGAGAGAGAGACGAACAGTTAAGGGGAGATTCCACTGATTTTTTTTTTTGAATACCAAAATTATTTTTTTTAATTTTTGGTTAGTATGATTATCTAAAAATACGAGAAAAATAGTCTGAAGCGATAAGAATAGACTCGCTAGCAGGAGAGTAGGAATAACATCACCTTTCCACCTCGAAAATTCATGTTTTTTCATTAATTACCTAACTGCAGTTTGTTTATTTTTAAATTTACATTTTTTCTTTTCGCACCGCTTGAAAGAGTAGTTCTTAAGTAATAAGAAATGTCTACTGTTACGTATCAAATGTTATGTATATAACTTTAATTTAAATTTTTGTATTTTTGGTCCTTCAAACTTTAAACGCGTTTTTCTCGAAACTACACATTTTCAACTTGTTTACACTCTCATTTTTACAATTTTCTACGAAATAACTTGCAATTTGGACAGCATGCTCCTTGAATGTGTAGTTTTCGTGTAAACTAGGATATTTCAGATCCATTAATATTTATAAAAGTTATTAACAATTTAAGTTGCAAAATTATGGCCGAAAAATTAAAAAGTCTGCCATTTGGTTATTTTTCAATAAATTTTTTTTGTTCTAGTTTACACGATAGCCATAATGGTATAGATTAAGAAAATTTTTGACTTTTTTAGTTTAGATTAATTGTCGCCGAGAAAAAATGTAAACAACTTTTAGAGGGGACCACTTTCGGCAGCCATTTTCTAAGACTCCATTAAAAAAATAAATAAATAAAAAATGGTTTTTATTACTGTAACACAAGTATTTTATTGTAAAAAAAGTTTAACTAAGAAATATTTATTTTACTACCTATAAAAAAATTTTTTAAAAAAACCTTAATTTCTGTGGAATCTCCCCTTAAGAAAGTAACGCCTACTTTTTTTGGTTTGAGCATCATGGTTTTCTGTATTCTCGGTGACAGATATTAGAATAAATAAATGAAATGAATTAAATATAATTTTTTTTTAATTGAGATATGAAATATTATCAATCTATCCAAGTCAGGTTCGAATAAAAACAATCTGTTTACGTTTCAACGACACACTCGTCCTCTTCAGAAACGAAAAAAATGTCACAAAATTTGTTCAATCAAATGAACGTGTACATTGCTGCACGAAGACAAGATTGATAATATTTCATCTCTCAATTAAACAATTTTAACCAAGTGATAAATTCAACATCATTATAAATTTTTTTTATTTCATAATCATATTTTTAAAGGAATATAATTTGATAATAACTGCAAAAAGAGTAAATTATATATTTCTTGATTACAATTTTAAACAAGTTTTTTTAAATGTGAAAATATGTGTGCAAATTTAGAATATTCTATCCTTTCAATGAGAATTAATATGAAGGAATTATTTGATTCCAATTTCGAGTTTACGCAAAATTGAAGTATCTGCAAAACTCTAATTTATACATTTTTTCCTTTTTCTTACCTTATTTTTGATAAATAATTTACATTTTATTCCCAAAAAAGTGCATTTTTGAGTTTCATTTCCAAATTAAAAAATATATAATTTCCAATATTTTTTATTTATTTATTTAATATTTTAAGTCGAGTGTATTTTTTATTTATTTTTTAAAATTACTATATTTTGAAATTACATTTTAAACTTTAACATAAATTGATTCCATGTAACTTCATTGTGTATTGATTTTTAGGTCTTAAAACAATAAACAATATTATTATATTTTCATGCTTATTTACTTATAATTGATTTTTATTTCTCGTGAAAAAGCTATGTAGTCCTTTAAATAATAATATTTTCTAAAATGTATTAAACAATTTGTGTATCTGTTTATAGATCTTGCTTTCGTGTGAACATGATACCTTCCATAGATTTTCTTGAATTCGGATGAAATTTTGAGGGCTTACTTATCACATTAATCTTTCAAAATGGACAAAAGGAATATAGAATATATCCCACACAAAAAATTATACAGTTGTTTTTTTCAAAAACTTGTTCAAGTAAAAATTTTTTTTTTAGCAAAATCTAAATTCATATATATATATATAATAAAATTGAAATTTTTATGTCAAGACGAATCGATAAGTATATACAAAGTATAAATATTTATATATTTTTAAATAAGCTTAGGACCATTAAAAAGCGTTCATTTATTAACCCTCGCGGGCTCGAGCCGGGTCCCTCGGACCCGGAGAAAAGTTTTTTTTTCTACTTCCGGTTAAGAAAATATTATTAGAAAATCATCTTCACATTAGACTTAAGGGCGTAAAAACACACATTTTTCACTTTTGTATAGAATTTTTAATTCATAAAATACTCTGGAAAATTCCCTTTTAAGTCGAACTTACGTAAAGACTCAAGCTGGGTCCGAGGGACCCGGGTTATAATTGCGTATAAAAAGTTAGTAATTTTTCTGCAATATTGCATTATTTTGTAATGTTTCAACATCACCTACTGTAATAAGTGTAAACATATCCCAAATAATTCCGGAAGTGACGTGGTGCGAAAAATATAGTGCGTGTTGTACGTTTTTTGGAAAATTCCATTCCTAAAAGTTAAAGAACAGAAAATCGGTCAGATTTTCTTTAAAATCGGTACTGGGGGGTTTTTAGGATCGCTGATTACAAATTTGATGTATTATTATTGATGTATTTTTTATTATAAATAATGTTGTTTTTAAAACTATTTTTTAAAATAATTTCTCTAAAATGATACAATTATATGTTAGATAAAAAATATTAACAATTTTGCTATCAAATTTTTTATTTCTATTGATTTTAAATACCGGGTCCCTCGGACCCGGCTTGTGCGCGCCAGCGGAAAAACGAACTCGAGCCCGTTAGGGTTAATAATTAATTCAAATTTTTGTTAAACGTTAGAAATGAGGTTTCTATCAAAATATCTTAATAAAATGTTAGCCAAATCACTTCTATAAGAACTTATTCTTTCCACAATTTTTTAATTTTTTAATAATTAAATTAAAAAAAATCAGTTTTTATTAATTTTTTTTTGTTTTCCATTCACCAAAAAATGGATAGTTTCTCACTTCTGACCGTGTTAAATATATGTTTTATCCAAAATTATTAGAACTTTTCTTAAGAAAAAATCAAACAGACAGTCGAAACCAAATTTAGTCCGATTACGTATTATTGTAGGGGAGACCTTGGATAAACCGGACAAGTAAAATATTTCCGAAACCGTAAAAAATTTTAAACCGTGTAAATAACCTATGTACGCACAATTTCTTGATGCAAATGCTGCATGAGGTTTTAGGGACGTATCATTTTTCTTGTAATAATAGTTGCCGTTAATATGTGAAAATGTCATTTTTTGAGGTAACAGTAAAAAAAAATTTTACATTTTTTAGGGTTTTTATCGTTAAAATTAAAGTCCAAATATCACACAGCAATTTTTCTTTTAGCTCATGGTGTACTGGGTTTAGTAGAAAAAGAGTTTAATGAAAAACGTTAAGAAGAAAAAATATATTGCAGTTTAATTATTAGATGACGGTGTGGGGCTGAATCGGACATCGTGATAAAAAACAACCAAATCTTTGAATACTTTAATTTATTTTATATTAATTAACTATTTTATATTATATTCTTTGCATAGAACCACTTTAAAACTAAATAAATAAAGAATTTATTTTAAAACTCGAATTTGCAAGCGAGTTGCTGCAAATAGATAAGTCTGAAAACTGTAATTCATTTTATATTATATTAATTACCGATTTTACATTTTATATTATATTCTTTGTATAGAACTACCTACATTTAAATAATAGAAAAATTGATTTGACTTTTCTACAAAAAAACGAAAATTTGTGTCTTATTCTTTAATTAATTAGCCGTGTATGATTTATCCCCATGGGGTGTCCGGTTTAGCCCCAGCAATTTTCGGATTTTTGTTTTTGAGGTAGTCATCTTCGAAGCAACATATCTCCAAAGCTACTGTAGTTTTTCTACATCGAACAAGTGCGATTTGTAGGTGAAGGTACAAGCTTCAAAACGGTATATTACTCTTTAGCAAAAAAAATTTTTTTGAATGAGTTTTTTGGCCAAAGAACAAATCCGTCCAGTTTAGCCCCGGTCTCCCCTATTTTTAAAGAAAAAGCCCAATGAACACGTTCTATAATTATTCTATAACAAGAAAAGAATATAGGTCTTGAAAATTTGTACCAATAAATAATACACAATCTTATTTTAACAAATTATTATAAAGCATATTTTGTTATCAATATAAATAATATTTTATGCGAAAAGTAAATTTATATTTATTTAATAATTCTTTAAATAATTTCATGTGGTTTGGTAAAGTAATAATTAGTTGTAACTGTTTTTATGCAACAACAAAAATCTCTATTCTAGATCTGTGTTTCGAGACGCCTAATAGATCTTTCATTTCTGATTGGATTTAGAAGCAAGATATTTTTACTTGTCCAAATGTAAAGAAACTTCACGCGCGCCAAGGCGCGCGTAAACAGCTAGTTAACTATAATAATCTTCGTATTCTTTCATTCATTCAGTCTGTCCAGAGCGTGTACATTCCGTCCGCAGTGAGAGAGAAAGATTGATAGAGAGAAAGAGAGGGAAGTATCGCCTGTCCTTTTAGTTTAGAGTAGGAGCGAAGAAGAGACGAATAGTTAAGAAAGTAACGCCTACTTTTTGGGTTTAGAAGGTGGTATCATGTTTTCACCATTTTCCGTGTCAGATAGAAAGAGAGGAACAGAATTTGATAGGGTAAAGAAAGTGGGGAATTTCACTTTTAAGCTACAGTGAGAGAGAGAGAGAGAGAGAGAGGGAGGTATTGTCTCTCCTTTTAGTTTAGAGTAGGAGCGAAAAAGAGACGAATAGTTAAGAAAGTAACGCCTACTTTTTAAGTTTAGAAGGGGGTATCAGGTTTTCATCATTTTCCGTGTTAGGTAGAAAGAGAGGAACAGAATTTGATAGGGGAAGGAAAAGTGTGGAATTTCACTTTTAAGCTAAAATACCAAAAGAGCGTCTTATTTCTTTATTGGCTGATTATTTTTCTTTTCTCACTCACAGATAGATAAAAAGAAAAAAAAGAGGAAAGATAACGAATATAGAGAACGAGGTATGGAAAGTAAGGTTTAACTATAATAATTGTGTTAATATTTATTTACAATATAATTTATAATATAATACATAATTATTATATAATACATAATTATTATATAATATATAATTATTATGTAATATTATATGTAATAATATATAATATAATTTATTATATGACTTATGCGACATTATGTGATTTATATGGGAAAAAAATGCGATTTATGTGACATAGTATTTATGCGAAATATGTGAAATATTATTTATGCCAATTTTTGTGGTTTATGAGACTTTTGAGAAATTTGATGAGTATTTATTATTAAATATATAATAAATAGAAAAATTAAAATAAATTTAAATCTTAAAAAAATATTTATCTAAAAAATAAAATAATTATTAAAATTTATTTATATTTATTCATTATTTTTATTTATTTAGTAATGAGTTAGAAGTTTTAAGTTTAAATCTGTTTTCAAAAAATAAGTTTTTGAAAAATATTCTATTATTAGGTTATTTTATTAAAAAATCATGTCTAACAAAGAAGAAAAGGTTTATTTAAGTGATAAAGATAATAGAATTCTACATACTGAAGGAAAAATGTTAAATGACAATCATATTACTGAATTTGAAAAATTATTGAGAAGAGAATCAAATTTAGCATTTAACATGCAAAGCACTTTATATTTAATTATGCCTGAATTCATTATTCCGATTGATAAAGATCAGAAGCACATTCAAATACTTTTTAGTGGTGCTTGCAAATCTGGTCATTGGATTTGTACTTATTACGATGGATTAAGACTATATATTTATGACAGTATTAATGCGGGATGCTTAAATGAAGATCAAAAGAAATATTTAATTAGATTATATCCTTTCAAACCACCGGTAGTTTTTTAGCTGTTAATCATCAACCGAATGGAATTGACTGTGGCATATATGCAATAGCGTTTGCATCATCTTTATATTACAATGAATTGCCAAATACTGTTAATTATATTCATAGTGAAATGAGACGACATCTAATTTTTATGTTTGAAAATAATTGTTTAATTTCATTTCCTTCCGTGAAATTGACAAATGTTATTAGACCTTTTATTGTTGATCATGATTGGAAAGGTCTTTTAACGAATCGAGCTACAGAACTCATAGAAATACCAAACTCGTCATCCATTTGTGAAACTAGTATCAGTATTAGTAATAATGTGAATAGAGATATATCTACAGAATATTCAGAGGAGAAGCTTAATAAAAATGAAAACTATGAGAAAAAGAGACATTACACAATAAAAGATAAGGAGAGGAAAAGGAAGGAAAAGCTCGAGGAAACGGATGAACAGAAAATAATCAGACTAGAAAATGATAGACTAAGAAAACGTAATTGCCAAAAATCTAGAAATATAGACGAAAAGAAATTGATGACACAAAACAATTTGAATAGTAAAAAAATTAAAGTAGTTCTAGAAATAGAAAATAATACCAAAGATCGAAAAAATTTATGTGATAAAGATTGTAAAATTTTAAATACTGAAGGAAGAAAGTTAAATGACAATCATATTACTGAATTTGAAAAATTGTTGAGAAGAGAATCTAAAGTAGTTTTCGACAATAATGTTAATAGAGGAACAGATTATTTAGAGGAGAAGCATAATGAAAATGAAAAAGATGAAAAAAAGAGATTTTATGCAATAACAGACAAGGAGAGGAAAAGGAAGGCAAGGCTTGAAAAAACAGATGAACAGAAAAAAATCAGACTAGAGAAGGATAGATTGAGAAAAAATAATTATAGAAAAGCGAAAAATGTAGATGAAAAGAATGTAATGAAGCAAAAAAATTTAAATTATAAAAGAAAAGAATTATCTTTAGAAACGGACGATGATAAAAAAATCGACAAAAAAATAATTTAGAAAGTAAAAGAAAAAAATTATATTTAGAAACAGAAGATGACAAAAAAATTCGACAAAAAAATAATTTAGAATGTAAAAGAAAAAAATTATATTTAGAAACAGAAGATGACAAAAAAATCGACAAAAAAATAATTTAGAAAGTAAAAGAAAAAAATTATATTTTGAAACAGAAGATGACAAAAAAATCGACAAAAAAATGATTTAGAAAGTAAAAGAAAAAAATTATATTTAGAAACAGAAGATGACAAAAAAAATCGACAAAAAATAATTTAGAATGTAAAAAAAGAAAATTGTTATTAGAAACAAAATTAGAAAAATAACAGCGCCAAAAACAGGATTTATCAAGTAAAATGGATAAAAAAATGGGAAAATAATGGAAACTTTAGGAGTTGGAATTATGTTGTCTGAAGAGTTTGATGAAAATAGAGTTTCACAAAATTATTTAGGTCTAATGAATGTCAAATGTATGTTTTGTGACGCGTTACATTTTTTGTGTGAAAGGCCACAGGATAAAAATTTAGTAGTTGTTGTCATAAAGGAAATGTAAAATTGTATGATTTAAATCCTTATCATTTGTATTTGAAAAATTTATTATTTGATAATAACTTTCAAAGTAAGAATTATAAGGAAAATATTCGTTCTTATAATAGTTCGTGTGCATTTGCTAGCATGGGAGCTAAATTAGAAGTTCCAAAAGGATATGGTCCTTATGTTTTTCGTATACATGGACAAGTGTATCATGATACATACTCTCTTCATCCTGATGATGGAGATAATCGAAAATATGGTCAATTGTATATTCTTGATACTGATGAAGCGGTGATGGAACGATTGAATAATGAATGTAATAAAAAATGTTTGCAATCATTTAAAATGATGAAAGAATTGGAATTGGAAGAAGAAGCAAGGGCAAAATTAATGAATGAATGTCCGAGAAGCATTCAAATGTGGTTTAAACGTGATCTAAAATTTTCTCAAAGCAAATATAATGTTCCACCTTGCAATGAAGTAGCAGTTATATTTGTTAGCGAAGATGGTGAGCCTCCAATTGAACGTGATATATGTATACATCCAAGGGGTTCTAAAAGTATTCCAAATAGCAGTCTTAGCACACATGCTGATCCTATGACATATCCTTTAATGTTTCCGTCAGGTGATCCAGGATGAACTGTAAATATGAAACACACTGATGGTGTTCGTAATATTACTCCTTTTAATTTTATATGTATCGCTTGTCTTATAGAGGAACATTTAATCCATGTTTACAAATGGGTAAATTAACTCAACAATTTATTGTTGATAGTTGGTCAAAAGTAGAAGGTAAGCGTTTGAAATATATTCGTTTTCAACAGAAAAAACTTCGAGCAGAAATGTACTGTGGATTAATGGATTATATGAATAATAAAGCAACACAAGAAAATATTCGACCAGGAAAAATGATTATTTTACCTTCTACATTTGCTGGTGGATCACGTGCTTATCAACAATGTTTTATGGACGCTATGCGATTAGTTCAAGAATTTGGAAAACCAGATTTATTTATTACAATGACATGTAATCCAAAATGGCCTGAGATTATGGAAAATTTGTTGGATTCGGAAACTGCATCTGACCGACCAGATATTGTTTCCCGAGTTTTTCAAAAGAAAGTAAAAGAATTAATGTGTGAATTAAAAGATAAACAAATTTTTGGTCCAGTCATTGCTTACGTATATGTAATAGAATTTCAAAAGCGTGTATTGCCTCATGTACATTCAATAATTTTGTTTAGATAAAAAGTTTGCTATTCATGATGCAGAAACTGTAGACAAAATAATATGTGCAGAAATTCCTGATGAAATGAAAAATCCAGAACTTTATAAAATTGTGAAGCAGTTTCAAGTTCATGGACCTTGTGGAAAGCAAAATGTACATTCTCCTTGTATAAATCCTGAAACAAAATCATGCACGAAAAAATATCCTAAACCATTTTCTCCAAAAACAAATTATGAATCAAAAAATTATCCGGAGTATAGACGGAGAAATGATGGCAACAAAATTATTTTTTATAATAGAGACGGTTTAATTAAGTGCACTGCTGACAATTCGATGATTGTATCATATAATCCGTATTTAAGTAAAAAATTTGCATGTCATATTAACTTAGTAGCATGTGGTAGTACAGGTGGTATTAAATATTTATTTAAATATTGTTATAAGGGACATGATTATGCAATAGTTGGTTATAAAGATGATAATCAAGTAATGCATTATGATGAAATTCAAAATTATTTAAATACACGGTATGTGTGTCCACCAGAAGCAATGCATAGACTTTATGAATTCAATATGCACGAGCAATCACATGCAACATATAGACTAGCTGTACATTTGCCTAATCAACAATCAATATGTTTTCAAGAAGGAATGGAACAAACTGCAATTGAGAAATTTAAAAATACAATGTTGACAGCATGGTTTCAGTTAAATAGACAAGATCCTGAAGCACGCAAATATTTGTACTCTGAAATACCACATAAGTAAGTTTTTGTTGAGTCATCTAAAACTTGGAAAAAACGAGAACGAATTACAAAACCTATAATTTGTCGAATGTATTTTGTAAGCCCAAAAGACATTGAAAGATATTTTTTGAGAATTTTACTACTTTATGTACGTGATGCTAAATCGTTTGAAGATGTGAGAACATATGAACATATGAAGTATATATTACGTATAATACTTATACAGAAGCAGCACGTGCAAGAAATTTGATGGTAGACGATAACGAGTGGGATAATTGTTTGACTGAAGCCGTGAGTATGAAATTTCCTAAAGAACTATGTCGTTTATTTGCATATATATGTGTGTTTGGTTTACCTGTGAATGCTGTTGATTTATGGAATAAGTATAAAGAACACATGATTTTTGATAATAATTTACCTGTGGAAATATCGCTTCAAAAATCATTACTTTTAATTAATGAAGTATTTAATTTTCATGGATTTACATTACATCAATTTGGTTTACCAAACATCGATCTAAAAATTCTTGAAAATTATAGTTCTGTTGATAAGGAAGATAATGCGTTAACATTACAATTGCTAAAAGAAGCTAATAATCTTATTGAAAGTTTGAATGATGAACAACGGCAAGTTTTCAATGATGTTATGATGGCCGTACATAATGATGAATATGATTGTAGATATTTTTTTCTTGATGGGCCTGGAGGAAGTGGTAAAAGCTATTTACACAATACAATTATTACTACAGTCGAAAGTGAGGAAATAGTAGTTTTATCAGTTGCTTGGACTGGTATAGCGGCTAATCTTCTAAAAGGAGGACGAACGTCACATTCTATGTTTAAATTCCCTATACCAATAAATGAAGATTCAACATGTAATATAAGTGGAATGTCAAAACATGCTGAACTTTTAAGGAGTGCAAAAATTATTATTTGGGGTGAAATTTCAATGGCCCCAAAATATGCTTTACAAGCAATGGAATCCATGTTAAGAGATATTACAAAATGTAATAAACCGTTTGGAGGTAAAGTTATTTTGCTTTCAGGTGATTTTAGGCAAACTTTGCCAATTGTTCCGCATGGTAGTCGCACTCATATTGTTGAGGTTTGTGTAAAAAATAGTAAATTGTGGCAATACTTTGAAACTAGATCTTTAAATGTTAATGTTAGATTACATGATAATCAAGTAGAGTTTTCAAATTGGTTATTGAATGTTGGTGATGGCAAACCTCAAAGTACGTTTGAAAAAGAAAATGATGTATTAGAAATTCCACAAGATTTGATATCGAATAGGAATTTAATTGATGAAATATATGGATCATCGATAAATCCAAATGATGTGAATGTTTATTCTTCTTGTATTCTTTCATTGACTAATTCAGAAGTATTAGACATGAATGATCGTATTTTGTCAAAACTAGAAGGAGAAAAAGTAATTTATTACAGTGTTGATTCACATATAGCTGATGATGATGCAAAAAATATAAATAATATTGTTCCAGTAGAATTTTTAAATAGTTTAACACCAGATGGTATGCCTCCCCATAAATTATTATTGAAAATAGGGTGTGTAATTATGCTTTTAAGAAATATGAATTTGGTTTAAGGATTATGTAATGGGACTCGATTAGTTGTAAAATCTTTATTGAAATACGTTATTGCTGCAGAAATAATTACTGGAAGATTGAAAAGTGAAATAGTTTTTATTCCTCGTATTGATTTATCTCCTTCAGAAGATACATTTCCTTTTAAAATGGTAAGAAGACAATTTCCAATCAGACTTGCTTATGCAATGACTATCAATAAATCTCAAGGGCAGTCTTTTGATAAAGTAGGAATATTTCTACCCATTTCGGCATTCGGTCATAGTCAAATTTATGTTGGTTGGTTGTTCTAGAGTCAAATCTAAAGAAAATTTAAAAATTTATGTCCTAGATAAAGCTGTATTTAAGAACTTAAAATATCCACAAAAATTATACATTAAAAATATTGTTTTTCATGAAATACTGAGATAATATGTCTATGTTACAATAATATCACATTAAAACTTGAATAGATATGCAAATTGGGTGAAGCAAGAAATTATAATTAATTAATTACAATTTAGAGTTAATTAATATACAGGCTTCGCACTCCTCTACTAAAACCTACTAGGTACTACTTTTTGACATATTAGTTACTATTTGGATACATTTTTAGGGTTCCGTACACCGTAGGTGTACTGACGGAACCCTTATGAAATCACTCGTGTGTCCGTCCCAGCCACGCAAAATGGGCTGTCCCCCCACCCCCTTAACTTCTACAAATCTGAACCTGGTGAGCTGAAATTCAGCAGGGATCTTCAGTTTTAAGTGCAGATTACAGGAAAAATAAGCGAACACGATTGGCCTACATATTTGCAAAATAGAAGGGAAAGAAATTAAGGGGAGATTCCACAGAAATTAAGGTTTTTTTAAAAAATTTTTTTATAGGTAGTAAAATAAATATTTCTTAGTTAAACTTTTTTTACAATAAAATACTTGTGTTACAGTAATAAAAACCATTTTTTATTTATTTATTTTTTTAATGGAGTCTTAGAAAATGGCTGCCGAAAGTGGTCCCCTCTAAAAGTTGTTTACATTTTTTCTCGGCGACAATTAATCTAAACTAAAAAAGTCAAAAATTTTCTTAATCTATACCATTATGGCTATCGTGTAAACTAGAACAAAAAAAATTTATTGAAAAATAACCAAATGGCAGACTTTTTAATTTTTCGGCCATAATTTTGCAACTTAAATTGTTAATAACTTTTATAAATATTAATGGATCTGAAATATCCTAGTTTACACGAAAACTACACATTCAAGGAGCATGCTGTCCAAATTGCAAGTTATTTCGTAGAAAATTGTAAAAATGAGAGTGTAAACAAGTTGAAAATGTGTAGTTTCGAGAAAAACGCGTTTAAAGTTTGAAGGACCAAAAATACAAAAATTTAAATTAAAGTTATATACATAACATTTGATACGTAACAGTAGACATTTCTTATTACTTAAGAACTACTCTTTCAAGCGGTGCGAAAAGAAAAAATGTAAATTTAAAAATAAACAAACTGCAGTTAGGTAATTAATGAAAAAACATGAATTTTCGAGGTGGAAAGGTGATGTTATTCCTACTCTCCTGCTAGCGAGTCTATTCTTATCGCTTCAGACTATTTTTCTCGTATTTTTAGATAATCATACTAACCAAAAATTAAAAAAAATAATTTTGGTATTCAAAAAAAAAATCAGTGGAATCTCCCCTTAAATTTTTTCAAAAAAATTGCAAAAAATGACCCTGTCCCCCCTTAACTTCTACAAATCTGAACCGGGTGAGCTGAAATTTGGTAAGGATCTTCAAGTTTACGTGCAGATTACAGGAAAATTATAGCGAACCTGATAGGTCTACATATTTGCGAAATAGAAGGGAAATAAATTAAATTTTTTCGAAAAAATTGCAAAAAATGACCCTGTCCTCCCCCTTAAATTCTACAAATCTGAACCTGGCGAGCTGAAATTCAGCAGGGATCTTCAAGTTTACGTGCAGATTACAGGAAAATTATAGCGAACCTGATAGGTCTACATATTTGCGAAATAGAAGGGAAATAAATTAAATTTTTTCGAAAAAATTGCAAACAATGACCCTGTCCTCCCCCTTAAATTCTACAAATCTGAACCTGGTGAGCTGAAATTCAGCAGGGATCTTCAGATTTAAGTGCAGATTACAGGAAAATTTTAGCGAACCTGATTGGTGAACATAAGTATAATTACAGAGAAATATAAAAATTTATTAATAAAATAAAATAATAAAAATATTTATTCTAATCTTATTATAGTATATTACCATTTTGTTTAATTTGTTTTTAATTTTAAAAGAATTGTTAAAATAATTTTAAAAAAATTTTGTTTGAATATTTGTGTACGGAACCCTCGATCTTAGTGCGAGTGCAACTCGCACTTGTCCGATTTATTTTATTTTATTTATATTTATATTATATTTATTTATATTTATTCTTATCACAATTTATTTGGGTCCCCTGAAAAAGTACCTATTTTTAATCAGTTTTTGTATATTTGTTGTTAAAGCCATAAACGCACCCTAGGGCTAAATGTTAAATAATGTTTTGTTTTATATTTATTGCATTTTTTAATTTTGGGTGTCGTTCACTGAGTGGGTGTCGGTCACTGTACCCGATACCCTATAACAATTACTTGTAAAGAATTTGAGTTCATAAAAAACAAATATAATGTTGAAATATAAATAAAAATTATTTTTAACATTAACAGAGAAATATTCGTCCTTCAACATAATGACGGTTAGGTCATAAACACCACGCTATAACGACCCTTTGGCAGGTAATTTTTCATAGTACAATTTCAGTACAAAAGCGCAGCAAATTTTCATTGAAGTAGACGGAACTCTCAGTACCAATTTCCCAGTACAATTTTAGACTATTCTTCCGTGAGAGTAGTTCAAATAAAGAAAACTATTCTCAACATTTTTAATAAAATTCTTCTTAGAGACAGAATTTCTTGAAAAAATTCAATTATTTTCAAAAATTTTTGTCAAATTTAATTATTTTTTACAAATAATAAAATTCTTCGCTGAAATTCAAATCTTGCAATGAATAATAGAATTTTCACAAGAATTCAATTAATTTAAATAAATTCCAGAAAATTTTTTAAAAGAAATCAATGTTTTAAAACATTTTTAAGAAATTTGTTGAAAGATATTAACTATTATCTATTTTTCAAAATGTCGATATTTTTTTATAAAAGATAAATTATTTTCATGTAAATAATAAAAATTAGATTTCAATTAGTTTTTATATAATTTTAATTAGATTATTCAAAGCAATTGAATTATTCTTTTACATTTTTATAGAAGAAATTTTACAATTCAAAAAAATCTTTGAATAAGCTCCTGAGTTTCACAAAATAAAAGTAGAAATATAGCGCGCGTAGCTCTGCTAGTACTATAATAGTCTTGGCCGTATTCAATCTCACGATTTGCTTCAACCAAGAAAAATTTTCTTGGTTTAATACATTTTTTTCAGTGTTCATCAATTTTTTGTTTTAATGTATTGTCACTTTGTTACTATAGGTTTGTTCTGCTTTTATTTTTCGTTAATGTTTTTTCTAGCTAATTCTCTTAGCATTATAAATTTATTTTCACGTGAACAATATATTATTTTCTTATGAATTCTCATAAAATTAGAATACTTCTTTCGATCTAAAGAAAACATTTTCCTCCCAACATTCATTTTCATTTTAGTTTAAAAAATAATGATAAAACAGTTAACGAAATTTTATTATAATATTTTATATTATAATAATATGTAATATTATATTATATTTATATATTTATATATATATATATATATATTTATATTTATATATTATATTTATATATAATATTTTAATATTATTTATAATATTATAATCAGGGATTCTTAAACATCTAAATGAAAGTGAATTTCTTGATAAAATATACCATCCAAATCAATTGACCTTGACTATTTTCCAATATTTTGACTAATAAACATTTACTAAAAAATCCAGATAGATCTTTTTCTAAAAAATCACAGAAAACAAAACTTTTTTAAAAAAATAATCCTGAAGTCTTTTTTACTCCTGCAGACAAAGGGAATGTTACTGTTCTCATAAAAAAGTCTGATTATAAAAATAAAATGTCGAACTTATTTTCCGATGCTTCAACGTACGAACTTATAAAAAAGAATCCTCTTAAAAAACTGATTAGAGAGACATCAGGGATTCTTAAACATCTAAATGAAAGTGAATTTCTTGATAAAATATACCATCCAAATCAATTGACCTTGACTGACTCTGTGTTGGCTAAAGCGTATGGACTTCCTAAAATACACAAGGAAGGTGTTCCACTTCGTCCAATCATTTCTCTAATTAATAGCCCTACTCATTTTCTAGCCAAAACATTATATAACTCCTTAAAAAATTGTATTACTTTACCACGATCGCATATCAACAATAGTTTAGAATTAAAAAACAAATTATGTAACCTTGCCATGGACGATGGCTATACTTTTCTTTCACTTGATGTAAGTTCTATGTTAACAAACATCTCCTGTGAACTAGTCATTCAGAATTTAGATCGACGCATACGATCTATAAATCAAAATTGTAAAATTCCATTCTGCGACATCATTGACTGCACTAAGTTTGTATTCAATAACACGTATTTCTCACTCGACGGAAAATTTTATAGGCAGATTTACGGAACGCCTATGGGCTCACCAATCTCGGCCTTCGTCTCCGACCTTGTTATGGATGATCTGGAAAGTGGTTGTCTTGATATACTAAAAGAAAAATATAATTGTGTTCCACTATTCTACTTCAGATATGTGGATGATACAATTTTGGCTGTAAGAAGAGAACATGTCGATTTTGTAATTGACACTTTCAATTCTTATAACCAAAAGTTACAATTTACTATGGAAATAGAAAAGAACAATTCCATTAACTTTCTTGACTTGGCACTCCTTAGAGAAAAGAATCAAATAATCACTGACTGGTATCAAAAACCTACTTCTTCCGACAGACTAATTAATTATTTTTTAGATCATCCAATTCAACAAAAAAAGAATATCGTGTACAACTTAGTTGATAGAGCCATTTCATTATCCAATAAAAAATTCCATTTTGACAACTTGAAGAAAATTAGAAAAATTCTAAAAAACAATAGTTATCCTTTAGATTTTATTGAAAAACATATTAGTATTAGAATGAACAAAATAAAACATTTGAATAAAAATAATAACGATCAAAATAGAATTAGTATATATAGTCAAATCCCCAAGGTGGCTTTGCCTTTTAATGAAAAATATTTCTTTAAGTTGTCAAATGTTCTTAGGGAATTTGATTGTACCTCTATTCCTATCGTCAACAAAAACTCTAATTCTATTTTAAAATTGGGAAAAGATATAACTAAAAATCGGATAAAACGAATGTCGTAAATAAGTTTGATTGTAAAGACTGCCCAGCAACTTATATAAGAGAGACAAAGCGATCACTACAAACTCGCATCAACGAACATAAAAAAGTAAATGATAATTCTGTGGCCTATCGACATCGTTTAAATTTTAACCATGATTTTGATTGGGAAAATACAAAAATATTGGATAATGAACCTAATTTTAAAAAAAGACGAATATCTGAAATGATCCATATAAAAACAAATCATTCCACCATCAACAGAAAGGAAGATATATTCACCTTAAACAAAACATTCTTTCCTTTACTTAGACGCATGGACTCGTGTCTATAGAGAAAATAATAAATCAATATTGTACCTCATTTAAGAATGTGTTGATGTTTTGGTTCGTTGACTTCTCTCACGTGTTTCCTGGTTTGACTTTATAAGATAATTAAATTTCTTTTCAGTTGACAGTGAATCGCTGTGTGAGAATGTTTTCTCTCAATCTTGAATTTTATTCTTTTAAGTGTGGAGTGATTTTTTATTATATTTTGACAAAATTTTAATCTTTGACGTGTTAGCATGTGTTCGATGTTCTAACGAAATTTAGGTATATCATTATTGTTTATTTATAGAAATAGTGCTTTTAGACCTTTCCAAAGAAATACTGATGTGTAACCTATCTGTTTAATAAAATTTTAGCCTGATGATGTTGGCAAACCCTAGCCAACGAAACATCGCTCTTTTAACGACACACTTTTGAATTTTTTATTCAAATCTTACCTTCCCAAGATCATATATAATTTCAACATTAGTTAACGAAATTAAAAAAGATATTCAGTATTAAAAGAACTTTTCAAAATTTATAACTAAAGTTCGATCGTTTACGATGGGGTAATTATCGGTTAAAAAGGTGTACACTCTAATACTCCAAATTGTTTAGCTATTACATGTATTATAGGCTATTACATAACTATTACATGGTATTACCGATTATTAAGTGATATTACTTTTATATTATGTGGTATTACTCTGACGTAAAAATGATCTATTACACTTTATTACGTCATTACATTACTACTACGGGAGAACCGTACACGCCAATACACAAGTAAATATCCCCTCGATCGTTTACTAAACATTAGATTCAATGGAATTTCAACTAATATTACATGTATCATTTTTTCAGTAAAGTCTACGAAGAAGACAAAACATCTAGAAAAAGACACTAATGAAAAAATAAAAGCAGAACAAACCTAATAGTTACAAAGTAAAACAATACATTAAAACAGAAAATTGACATATTTAATTAATCTAAAGGTGGAGTAAAATAATTTTTAATTCCATGAAAATTTATTTTTTGTCGAAAGATTTCCATGTATTTTTAAAAATTTTTGTAACATAAAAAGTGTTTTGCATTCAAATGTTGAATTAAAAGTTTAATATACTTTAAAAATGCAAGATTTATTGATTTAATTATAAAATAATAATAATTTTAATTCCTTCAATGGTGAAAATGTCAATTGTAATAAATATTTATTTTATTTTTCAAGACAAATGTTTTTTATTTTTGAAATTTAGTTGTATATTGTAATGATATAAAAAAACTTCGATTCTTTTATTTAAAACAAATAATTTGTTATTTCTCTTTGAGATGCGGGACCCTGATAAATTTTATTAGAAAATAATCTTAAGACTTCTAGAAAGTAATAAAAAAATTGAGAGAAAAAAACGATGGAGTTTTTAAGAAAATTTGATTATAATTTTTTACGAAAAATAGCCGCCATTTTGTTAAATTAAAAAAATTTTTAATTAAACTTGTGGGACTTCAAAGAACATTTAATCTGGAATCAGGGACAAAAAACCCACTACATTATAGACAGTTGTAAGACAGTTGTCTCGAAGAATACATCGACAGATCCTGACGAATTTTAAGTAGTCAACGGAAAAAAGATAGGCTACCAAAGAAAAAGCCTACAGTAAAGAAGAATGAGCTTCCAAAACATCCCTTGAAGCTCAGAACGACGGAAGCTATTAAGACTTCAGCGAATGACCCTAAGGCATACAACGAAATTTTAAAAAAGCGTTTGTAGCCATAAAACCAGAAGAGACTGGAAACGAGGTCTTTCAGATCAGGAGAACCTTAATTCAGAAGGTCCTGATAGTGGTAAAAAAGGGAGAAGAGATCTTGAAATTCGCAGGAGCTCTTGCTTCGGTTTTAAAGACTGAAGCCGAGGTTATGCCTTTTGTGAATAAAAGAACTTGATGAAACAGCAACAAGTGAAGATGTTGTTTTTCCCATAAAGGCAAACCTGGAAAAGTCTGACCTGGACTTAGAGTGCAGACTTTTTCCACGTTTTAGTGGCACAAAAGTGGACTCTTGGTCCGCCTGAACAAAGCGGAGAGTGATTCTCTCCAAAAAGTCGGTAAAATAAAAGTAGGATGGATAAATGCTTCAGTTAGAAAGCATTTAAAGGTGTCGAGATGCAAAAAGTGTCTTGTCTACGGACATGTTATCCGAAAGTGCAAGAGCCGTGACAGAACTAACAGCTGCCAGAGATGCGGCGGTGAGGGTCATATCGCAAAAAATTGCTCTGTCAAACAGCCTAGATGTTTAACGTGCTCTGACTTAGCTAAGACAGACATAGTTTATGTCATCGAAAAAACTCCGCTACGCCGGTCCCAAGCCCGGGAACCCACTTCGGTGGGAGTGGAGGAGGGTTATCAGGGATAGGTAATAGAAATATTATCTAGTAGGTTTGGCGCGCCAAATACTACCTTAGCTAGGTGTGGGTAAGCGCTTCTCATATCTAAATACCGTAATTTACAGGTGTACTTCAACGACCTCTGTAATGCGTGACAGGGGGACGTTGTGTACTTGTAAACCGGGGGCTTGGCTTTACCGCCTGTCCACGAGACTGAGGATTGGGGGATTATTTGCACGAATGCTGTACTTTTGAGAATAATGTTTGATGAATGCCTTCCCTCACTTAAGGGCGGTGGTTGGTAGGCAGGTTCAGCTTTTCATGTTCATTTCAATTCATTCTCATTTATTTTGTTTTTATTTCTTTTTAAGCTGCATCTGTGGTGTATTCTGTCTACTGGCATTTCAACACTGTCTAATGGGTGAGGAGCACGAACAAGATGATGAACAAATCTAAAATAGCCTCGAAGAAAAACGGTGGTGGTGGGTGTAAAGGATGCTTTTGAAAGGAGTGTGTCTGTTTAGAGCGGGAAGATGTGTTGTCGGAGAGCGGGAGTGGCTCTTCTTGCGAGAGGCACTCACGTTCTCCGTTGCGTAAAGTCGGATTCGGTTATGAAGGAAGTCAGAAGACTGGAAGAACTGGTCTGGAAGGTCTCCATGGAAAATGCGATGCTGCGGGCAGGCTAATGGAGAGAAAAAAGTTCGAAGAATGCGCCAGCAAAGTCTCTGAAAGCGTCAATATTATGTGTGAAGCGGCAGAGAAAGTGAAGGAATGTGAGAGTGTGAATGCTGGGAGCGTAGGGAAATCAAAAAGCGCATCGAAAAATTATGCGGTAATCGTTAGAGGAGCCAACGAAGACCTGACGGCGAGAGATGGTGTCATTGTAGAAATGGCATCGGACAGTGAAAGGGGGATTCTGGCAAAGTGCCCGATCTTTCATGAGGCGGGCTTACAGGTTACCACTGATTTGTCGCGATAAATTACTAAGGGATGGTAGAGTGTACGTTGGTTGGGCGTCATTTAGAGTGAAAGAATATGAGAATGTGCCTCGGTGCTTCGGTTGCATTAGGTACGGTCATAGAGTGAGAGAATGCAAGAATGAGAAGTTGTGTTTCAAGTGCGGTAAAGGCGGACATGTGGCGACGGACTGCAAAGCGTCGGAAAATTGCAGTAACTGTCGAGCGAAGGGTCTTCCATCGGTGGGTCATAACGCCCTTTCACGCGATTGTCCCGAGTACGTGTGGAGATTGAATGTCCTTCGTACTCGGTGCAATAATGGATACAGTCCTTAACGCGAAATCAACTATGTCGAGTGTGAGTGTTTTGCAGCTTAACTGCAATAGGGCGTCTGGTGTTATGAGTGATCTATTGGGGTATGTTCTTGCGGGGGGCATACAAGTATGCCTTCTTCAAGAGCCATACTTTATCTTCTGTAGAGTGTGTGGTTTATCCTCGGGTCTAAGAGTGTTTGCGAGCGAGTCGGGCAGGGCGTGCGTAGCCGTGTTCGACGTAGACTATGAATGCATGATTCTGGATGAATGTAAGTTTAGGGACGGTGTATGTGTGTGGTTGAGGGGACAAATTGGGGAAGCTTATTTTGTTTCCTTATATTTCAGGCCAAATGGGGATACAATGTTGTGCTTCGGATGCTTCAAGGGAAACGCGTTTTAATCAGAATGGTTGCCAACGCTTCCTCCGATCTCTGGCACAGTAAAGCCTTAGGTCGGAGTTGGAGAACGTTGAATAGGGGTGAAAGACTTGCTGATTATATTTTGTGGA